>CAUYPK010014471.1:0-48543 GCA_963574355.1 Loris lydekkerianus
CCATGCCCTGTGTCTCCACTACCCTCCACTCTCTGTATCCCCACTACCCTCCACTCTCTGTGTCTTCACTACCCTCCACTCTCTGTTTCCCCACTACCCTCCATGCCCTGTGTCTACACTACCCTCCACTCTCTGTATCCCCACTACCCTCCACTCTCCGTGTCTTCACTACACTCCACTCTCTGTGTCTCCACTACCCTCCACTCTCGGTGTCTACACTACCACCCACTCTCTGTGTCCCCACTACCCTCCACTCTCTGTGTCTTCACTACCCTCCACTCTCTGTTTCCCCACTACCCTCCAGTCTCTGTGTCTACACTACCACCCACTCTCTGTGTCCCCACTACCCTCCACTCTCCGTGTCTTCTCTATCACCCACTCTCAGGGTCCCCACTACCCTCCACTCTCCGAGTTTCCCCTACCCTCCACTCTCTGTGCCTCCACTACCCTCCACTCTCTGTGTCTCCACTACCCTCTACTCTCTGTGCCTCCACTACCCTCCACTCTCTGTGTCTCCACTACCTTCCAATCTCTGTGTCTCCACTACCCTCCGCTCTCTTGTCCCCACTACTGTCCACTCTCTGTGTCTTCACTACCCTCCACTCTCTGTGTCACCACTACCCTTCACGCTCTGTGTCCCTACTATCCTCCACTCTGTATGTGTCCACTACCCTCCCTGCCCTGTGTCTCCACTACCCTCCACTCTGTGTCTCCACTACCCTCCACACCCTGTGTCTCCACTAACCTCCACTCTCTGTGTGGCCACTATCCTCCACTTTCTATGACTCCACTACCCTTCATGCCCTGTTTCTCCACTAACCTCCACTCTCTGTGTCTCCACTACCCTTCCTCTCCATGTCTCCACTATCCGACATGCCCTGTGTCTCCAATACCATCCACAGTTCGTTTCTCCACTACCTTCCATGCTCTTTTTCTCTACTACCCTCCACTCTCTGTGTCCCCACTATCCTCCAATCTGTGTCACCACTACCCTTCTCGCTCTGTGTCCCCACTACCCTACACTCTCTGTGTCCCCACTACCCTCCACTGTCTGTGTCTCCACTACCCTCCACACTCTGTGTCTCCACTACCCTCCATTCTCTGTGCCTCCACTACCCTCTACTCTCTATGCCTCCACTACCCTCCACTCTCTTTGTCCCCACTACCCTCCAGTCTGTTTCACCACTACCCTTCATGCTCTGTGTCCCCGCTACCCTTCCCTCTGCGTGAAGACACAGAGAGTGGGACTATAGTGGGGACAATAGAGCGGAGGGTAGTGGAGACACAGAGAGTGGAGGACAGTGGGGACACAGAGAGTTGAGGGAAGTGGTGGTGTTCCCACCACTCTCCACGCTCTATGTCTCCACTACTCTCCTCTCTCTGTGTCTCCACTATCCTCCACGCCTTTTGTCTCCAATACCATCCATGGTCCATGTCTCCACTATCCTCTGTGCTCTGGGTCTGCCCTACCCTCCACACTCTGTGTCCCTAATACCCCAACTCTCTGTGTCTCCACCACCCTCTACTCTCTGTTTCACCACCACCCTCCATATTCTATCTCTCCAATCCACTCCACTCTCTGTGTCTTCACTACCTTCTACACTTTAGCTGCTTCTTCATCTTAGGAACCCTTTAGGGCCAGCAAGGGAAGAGTTCCTGCTTATTCATCCTTGTTCATACGGACTTTTTTCCCCAGCAGGTCATTAATGTTTCTCATTTTTGAGATTCTATGATAGAAAAGCAGTGTGTAGAAACATGACTAAATGATGGAAATAAAATGCATTTGTTTACTATTCTCAGTGCATTCTCATTTTTATAGCTATAAAATAGGTATATTAATATTTATCTTAAGGCTCTTCTAGAAAATTGTGTAAAGTGTGTGTGAGCTGTTTTGAAAACTGTATTTATTATGCAAATGTGAGTTACTATTATTTAATACTGCGAATCACTGTTATGTATGCTAACACTAATATTTTACACTACAGGGATATATTATGTAGGTATAAATGTCATGTTTTTGGGAAGTAAGAACCTACCATTTTTATTTTTAGAGGTTTTTAAAGTGACTGGTTTAATAATTAAGAAACAAGGTCAGTAGTTAATATTAGAAAATTATTTCAATAATATTTTAGCCTGTTACTTGCTATAACATTTTCCGTTGAAGTATGAAAATCTATGTTTATTTTTTGCTTTTTCCCTTACAGAAGTGTGCATTAGGTATCTTTGGAAGCATCTAAAATAATCTCAAGAGGAGAAATAATAGAGATCCCACAGAGGAAATTCATAGCAAACTATCTATAATTTGTTTAATTATTCCATAAGTAATCAAAGGCACAGTATATTGTTTGGGGAATGTTATAAATAGACCATCTGGTTTAGCCAGACTTCAGAACTAGACTCACTTTAACACAAACACATTCAGCAACATATTCTTCAGGACCAAGGCTACAGTGGCCATCTCAGCAAAAAGTTTACAACGGTTCTATCACAGATGAGGCCTTGATAGGGACATAGAATGTGGAGCTTAAAAATCCATTTACAATGGTCCCTGTTCTCAATATCTTGTATTGAGAGGAGAAGAAGGCATCCAAATGGAAATTTAAAAATAATGTGGTGGACATTATAATATAGGTAGTGAAGGAAATTTAGAGAATGAAAACTTAGGTCAAATTGGGGTTAAGAGTGGCTTTTGGAAGAAGCTATACTGAATCTGTGTGGGTATTGAGGGGAACTTATCAAGGCAAAGAAAAGAGTGATAAATATTCCAAACAGAGGAAGAGGAGAAAGATATGCACACTTTTGGCATGCACAGAGCATCTTTAAACGATGTATTCTTGCTAAAGCACATATTATAAATAGGCATTGTGGCAGGGTGGAGGCGGAGAGGGACACAGGGCCAGATCATGGAGGGCCCGCTGTGCCACACAAGGAGTTTGGGCTTTACCCCGTAAGCGATAGTGAGCCACTGAGGGATTTTTAAGTCTGAGATATGACTAGATTTGGATTTTGGATAAACCACCCTAATGTTACTGCAGAGAATTAAGGGAGCAAGAAAAGCCAGACAGTAAATGGGGCACTTGTGGGAAAACCGGTGCACTGGCTCAGGGAAGACGAGACGAGACTCTGACCTGTAAGAGGATATTTGATAGAATATGGATTCCAGAGATACTTCAGAGCCAGAATAAACAGGGTTAGGAAACACATTTAAAGTGTGTGTGTGTGTGTGTGTGTGTGTGTGTGTGTGTGTGTGTATGTATAGTACAAAGGGAATGGATACAGACTAGGTGTATAAAGCACCAATATCAAAGTTAATAAACAAAAATATGAGTAATACCATCAGGGAAATTATGTACAAATCAACTTATGATATATTCATTTTGACATGCCTGTGAAACGTCAAAATTATAATTGTAGTAGGAAATTGGATAAATGATTCTGAAGCTTTGGGAAAAGATGTGAGTTGACAATAAAGATAGGAGTGTTATCAGCTTATAAATGATAGTTCAAACCGTTGTAATTAATATGTTCAAGTACAGTGGGTAGAGAGAAGGAGCCAATGGCCTGAGGACAGAAATCTAAGAACCCCTGTATACTGGGACAAGATGCACGAGCTCATGCAAATTTGACTAAGAAATAATACTCTGAGTAAGAAAAGGAGAAAGAGAAACGTCATGGAAGGCAAGTGGCATCAGGGTCACATGCAGCTAGAAGTGCTTGTAAAATTTAGGAACTAACATATCCTATGCATTTAAAATCACAGAACTTCCAAAGCATTTTGTTGCTTAATAAACATATTGAATGAATGAATGGGTAGAAAAATTTCTGCAATAATTCAATAATTCAAGTTCTTTCAGGGGCCAGAGACCACCATGAAAACAGTTGAGGAGTACATTAAAAGAGTGAAATTGAACCCGGAAAATAGGACAAATTAAAAAGAAATGAAAGACAAGAGCAGCAATAAAGAAAGGGTGATGCCAAGTGGAAGGCTTTGTTTCTTTTCTATTTTTGTTTTAATTTTAGAATAAAAGAGACTTTAAGAGAGAGATGTTAAAGATACGAGAAGAAGAGAAGTGGTAGCAGAACAAAGGCCTGGAGAAAGAGGTGTAAAAATGCGTCGAGAACACTGGGCCTTGAAGGAGCTTGATGAGTGGGAAAGAAGTTGGGCTGCCTGCAAATATGGACAGATTGCTGGGCTACAGATAATTCAGTAAATTTACCTCTGCTAGGAAAAACATATCTGTTGAGAGTGAGGGCATGGGCAATTGCATGTCTATGTACATTTTTCATAAATCTTGCTAGGTACCGATTGCCTATTAAACCATTTAATTAGAAGTGCTACTGAATCAATGCTTCAGAGCTCTGAGGCTTTGTGTGCTCAAAGATATCGAGAATTAAAGCCTTTTATCTGAACTGTCAGGCAGAAATATAAAAACAAGCAGTCACAATATTGACTTTTCTTCTGATTAACAAGCCATACCATTTTAGAGGGAGGAAGAAAAATAGAAGTGTGCTGAAGAGCTTTTCACACTTTGCTCCTGGATGGTATCGTTCCATCTGTTTGCCCTCCTAGCTCTCCCACCAGTGCCGGTGTGGTTAGGGGAAGAGCCTGCACTTTGGAGCCATAGAGACTGGGTTGCTCTGACCTTTTCCAGTTAGCAGCTGAATGTCCTCAGACAAATTGCTTTTATGTGTCTGAGCCTCTAGGTCCTCACTTTTATAGTTTACAAAGTATAGGTTCGGTGCAAGACAAAAATGAGGTAACTCCGAACCCTGCTTGGAGCTGGGTAGGAACTGTAAGTCTCAGATCCTTTCCAGGGCTGTGGACTCCTCGAAGGCAGGAAGCATCCTAGTCCCTGGTTCCCCAGTTCTGAGCTGTTTGGGGTATGTGCACACATGTGCGTGCGCACACACACATCATGTGCAGGCTCATTGGCTATCCTAACCCTTAGTGTGTCATAAATAAGAAAATCTTGATAAGGACAAAATTTGCTGATTTGTTTGGAGAGCCTTTCAGCTGTGGCTTTTCAGAGTCCTGACCTCCCCAAGTCTAGTATCAGCATGTGTGAATTTTACGCTAAGAGTGCTTTGAATAACTTCTAAAAAGTAACTCTATTCCTCTTATTTATGTTATAATTCTGTTATAATTTCTGATAGAGTAGTCAATGAAGATTATAATCTGAAAAAGAAAAGCAAAACAGATGGTCTGTAAGTGTATCTTCTGAATGGCAGAGTTGACTGTGCTTGCGCCTGTGTCATTTTCTGTGTAACTTTTGTCATTATGAGCTTTCCTCCTTACCCTTATCAGTTAGACCCCCGAACATAGCATATATAAAGAAGGCTCCCAGCTCTCTGCCTTGTTTTAAAAGTTTCCTAAACCCTGTATTACGGACCTTTCAAAGGGAGGTGATTAAAATCAAGCTGGGTTAAAAGCTCCTGTTCCCGGGTTGTCAGAAAACAGACGGGGGAGAAGGGGTGCCATTTAAAGAGGGACCCCATTTATAGCAATATAAAGCACTAACCCTTGCAGAGGACAAGCGCATTTTAAATATCGGTCCATATTTCTATGATCACAGCTGATTTGCTTATTTATTCTTCGTGCACAGAAACATTCGGTATCAGCATTGTCCCTCTGTGGGGAGTGGTATGGAAGGAAGCTGAGCGGGAGAGGACATTGCATTTATTTGTGTGGCCACTCCTGGACCCACTTCTCTATGTCAGGATACACAAGGAAAAATATGAGAATGGAAGGCTGGGTCCGGACGCCCTTCTCCTGCTCCCATTAAAGGAAGCTGGGTAGTTGTACCACCCACATCCATTTTTCCACCGCCTTTGCTCTGTCTGTAGCATCAGCTTGCAATTGATTAGCCTGTTGATGAAATTCAAATCCTAACTGACATTCTGTGTGCAACCTACAGGCTGGTAAAAGGGAGCTGTCAGCCTTTGAACCTCACTTAGGAAGCCTCCATCTTTTCAAGCTTGGTTGGAGCATCTGAGAACCAGCTCGAGCAGGCAGGAGTGATGCCCTGAAGGCCTGTTCTTCCCACCTCTTGGGGATCAGAAGGATTATACACAATTCAGACTTTCTCCCATCTTTCTGTTTATGGTGTCCAGGGGAGCGTTACCTCATGACCTTATTTTAGGATATTTTGTTTTCTACTTTTTATAATTCTGTTCTGTACAAAAAAGATGGTTGTAGCTATCACTGTTTAACTAGTTGCCAGTTTGTCAGGAAAATTTCCTTGAATGGATTTAAAGGTGGATTAATACTCTGTGAGATAAAGGGGACAAAATGTAATTGGTTTGTTTGGTTTTACTTTCTGTACCTTCATTAACCAGTACAGTATGAAACTGAGATATTCTTCCTTTTTGGTATGTAGAGAACAAAATAACCTCTGTACATAAGGACACCATTTTAAGGTAGCCTAGTACTTAGTTTTTTTCTGTCAGGTTTTTCTATCTAAGAAACAAAAAGCTTAACAATTATTTTTTAATGTATTTGTTTAAAACTTCTTTATATAACAGTTTTGTTTATTTTAAATGGTATTCTCCATCAAAAAAAATAAAAAATAAAAAGAATGAATTGTTTGATTTCACCCCAATTTCTTTGGTCTTGATGTTGGCCACTTCAGAAATGTAAAAGTAAAGCTGGCATTTAATCCTCCCAGGGTTTATTCTTTTTATATATGATTACACTGATTTTTATCTCCAGTCATGTTTTACTTATTAATAATTAATTTTTTAATTTGATTTTTTTCTGGTCTTCATTCTCTTTTAATTGCAGTTACTATTTCCAAAAAGGCAATGGCAGCAGCTAAGAATTACTGAGTATATGCCTATTATTTAAATGCCTTACAGCATTCACATTTCATCCTCACAGAACTATGAAGCATAAAGTTGTTACCATGACCCCTTTCGCACCCTCAGAGACATTCCACAAGGCTCCTGCATGGGAGACCTGGAATTCTTGGCCACCTGTGGCTAACAAAGCACTCGTTCTTTCCCGTGCATTTTCTGAAGCATTTCAAGTGCTTATGATTCTGTGTTAAATATTTTAGAAACCCACACTCTGGCCAAGAAGAAAGCTTAATTGCAGGCACATAAACAATGGGAAATGCACTTACATAAATAACTAGTAAATAGAAGATATAGAAGCTAAACCATTACATCAAATACCATAGCTTCGTTTTGTTAAACATAATTGACATTTCTATTAAAATCTATATTTTATGTCATATATATTTCTTTTAGCCATATTCACAGATATGAGAATATGAAGTGTAAAAAAATATTTATTGATAGAAGACTATTATTACAAATTGTGGTTTGCAGTGCAATGGTATTCTCTGTAGCAACTCAAAAGAAAAAAAAGCCTATATATTTTGATTTGAAAAAAACAGTATGTTTTGCATTAATAAAATTTGGGGATAAAACATAAATGTGATTATATGTGTATATGGCTACATCTTTATAAGTGTAGCAAAATACCCAATGGGAACATGTTTTGAATTATATTCATCAAAATGGTAATGACTATTACCTCTAGAGTCTGAAATTATAGAAACATAGTGGTACTTTTATCCCTTTATATAAATATTTAAAAAGGAAATATGAGATTAATGGTGATTTTTTAGTATTTGTTCTTAAAATTAATTTTTATTAATTTTATTATCTTACTTCTTCCTTAATAAATGTATTTCTCTCTACTTAGGCATTGAACTGTGCATCTCTGGGCCATTTATAATCCTCATATACGTATTCACCACAAAGAGGCAGACTGTGTTATGGTCCCTTTTTTACTCCCATGAAATACAGTCAACAGTGTCCTTTCTGATTCACCTGTGCGAGTTTCAACTTGCTCTGCTTATGGGTGTTGCTGGAAGGGCCTTGTTTATTTCCATCCATGCAGATTTTATGTTTCTAGATTTTTGTGTTTCTCAAAACTTTCAAAATGATGTGCATATAATTCTCACTTCCACTGAAAGAAGAAATCACCAGGTAACAGAAAGTGAGATAGAGAGTAAGAAACAGAGGATGAGAGAGAGAGAAAGAGAGAGAGAGAGAGAGAGAGAGAGAGAGAGAGAGGGAGAGGGAGAGGGAGGGAGAGGGAAAGGGAGAGGGAGGGAGAAGGAGAGAGAGAGGGAAGAAGAGGGAGGGACAGGGAGAGAGAGAGGGAGGAGGAGAGACAGGGTAGAGAGAGAAAGAGAAAAAGAGAAAGAAAGGAAGTCGTACTTTTCTTTAAAACTAATGAAGAACTGTGAATATAAAGAACTCTAAAATAACTAAACTCTGGAAGGATGAACCCAATCTGAAAGACAGAATGGGGACAGCTGATAATTTTGTAGTTGGGACCAATATTTGAGGGTGGCAGCAGCTCTGGTAAAGGATAAAACTTGAACAGTATTTGCTTGAACAAGAAGTGATCAGCCACTTTTAACAAGCCCATGTATTATCATGCTGGATTTGAAACGATCAGAGCCTAGAAAACAAAGGTAATTCTTTTTGCCAAATAATTCTCTTGCATAGGTATTTTAGTGAATAACAGAATAACAGAAGCTGGGAGTGGGGTGGAGCTGGGCAGCAGGAAGAGATCTTGCATTCCCTAAGTCAGTATCAGTTGTTGGGTACTGAGGAAGCCACAGTGATGTGGGAACTTGGAGAGAGAAGCACGCTGAAACAAAAAGGAAATCCCCTTTCCTTCTCCACCATCTCTTTATCATCCTCTGATGACTAAGCTGAATATCATGCCAGATGTCAGAAAAGGAACATTTACCAGGCACAGGTCCATTATTGCAAGCAATGAAAGATGGATTTGGCGATTAAGAGGAAAGAGCTTGATAATCAGCCCATTGTAACCCTTTGGTTCCTTGGATCCCTTATGCACCCTTGTGAGACATTTGTACTTCCGTACCACAGTAAAACTCTGTACTTCCCTCTATCAAGATCCAGCCATGCTGTTCACAAGTGAAGTTCTTACCCTTTCTCCAAAATGAGGATGCACAGTCCCAACAGTCAATGTCAATCAGCCCTGGTACATGTATTACCCTCAAATTTCATCACAGCACAGCAGAACATTCTGTTCCTCAAAAAGTAAATTTGGAATATTAACTCCCAACAAATTGTGTGTAAAATGAAACTGGGAAAGAGACAAAAGAAAAGAAATAACATAGAACGTTAAACACACACACACATATATTAAAAGCAATAAGAAAATATGCTTAAGTCCTTGTGCTGTAATCGGCTACAGGGCATGACTGGCATTTATGAAGTTCTCTCACTACTCGTTTTGTTTTGTTTCCTCATCCTCAGCCAAAGCCTCAGCTAGTCCAGGTTCTTCACCAGGCGGAGTGACCCAAATAACAATTTCTGAAGCATCTGAAGTCCTCATTCATCTTCTGGTTGCTAAACTTTCCATTAAACTTTATTACTAACATGGAAGAGGTTGAAGAATTTAAGACATGCTCCAGAAAATCCTATGGGTTTTCATTGCTCATTTTGCAATAGAAACCCAACGTACCACTTGGTAATTTGGGTCAGTCACCGTAGCCAGTAGAGTAACTCCTTTTTTTCTTTGTTTCTTCAGTGTCATAAATAACTCAGATAGCCAGGTAGGAGTCTTACCTTAAAATTCTGCAGAACCATTATCATGTGCCCTGGTGTAGTCTTTACCTCACTGGGGACTAAAATCAGTCAGGCTCAGTGCTGCTATAATGGGAAGAAAATAAACTACATGTAAACTCATATAATCCTGAGAAGCGCTGCTCCCCTGTTTACCCCTTGACTTTCAGAGCCATGTTTTCTAGCTGTCGGGGAGACAGCACCATATAACATTATTGGAGTCAGAGCATATACGGGATCATGTAAAACAGAATCTCATTGTCTCCCAACTTGTACCATGACTGAGTTTTCAAAAAACCATTCTACCTTTCATTTAGCCCAACAGCTTCTGGAGGTACGTATGGTAAGATCAGTTAATTTCATGGGCATGAGCCCATTTTGGTGATTTCTTTGCTGTGAGATGTTTTCTTTAGACAGAAGCAATTGTATGAGAAGTGTCACATCTGTAAAGCACTCTGCCAGCCCATAGATGGTGAAAGCAGAGGAAGCTCTACAGGCAAAGAAGGCAAATGCATATCCAGAGTACGTGTCTACCCAGTGAGGAGGAATCTCTACCCTCTCCATGGTGATGAGATTACTCCTTGATTCCCTGGGGAACTGGGCCATATCATGGGGTTAATGTCGGTCTCTTTTGTTGAGGCTCTCAACTGTCGTGTTGGTCAGGTCAGCCTTGGAAGAAACATTTTATGTAGTTGATTGCTTATGTAGCCTGTGTCCCTGTGACTACATAACTTTCTTCTAGCAGACATTGAGCAAACATGGGGTGGCTGATGGAGGAGACTGATTGATAATCTTACCTGGAACAAATGTCTTGGAAATGTAAATCCTGATTCATGCACATAAACACAAAAGCAAATAAACCAACCAAAGAAGTATAGCTAATAAGCCCCAAAAGAGATAAAATGGAATCATAATAGTAATGCATCAAAACAAAAAGCAGGAAGACAGGAAACAGAAAGATTATGAATGCTAGAGATAACTTTATGCCAAATAATTTGATACCTTAAATGAAAATGCATTTGCAAATATTTATATTTAAAGTTCATAGCATCCTATTTTTGGTAGCTAAAACACTGGGAACAACCTAAATGTTGTGTAACAGATGAGTAATAGACAACTTATGTTATAGTAACACAATGGAACACAAGTCAGCAGGAATGAATGAACTGATACACAAAGTCATAAGGATGAAACTCACAAACCTACTGGTTAAAAAAAATGCACAAAATAAGACATTCTGTATGCTTTCCTTTATATTAATTTTATAGCAGACAAAATCAAATATGGTTGTAGAATTTAGATTAATCATTGCCTATTTCAGAGGAAAGAGGGATTTGGTATTGATCCCATGAGAAAACTTTCCTAGATAACAGAAATCTCCCATGTCTTAAGCTAGTAGTTATAGAAGTGTATATATTTGTTACAGTGCCCTGCACTGTATATTAAAAATCTGTGCATTTTACTGTAGGTAAATAATACCTCATCAAACCTGGTAAAATTTTAATTGAATAATTATATAGGTTCTGTTTGTATAAGGTAATATTCTGGGTATATGTCCTTAACACAATCACTTCACACAACTTATAATGATCAGCCTTCCTCATGCAGATATCAGCCTCCCCTAAAACAATGGTTAATGATTCCTCCCTCCTGCTCTCAGTTTCTCACTCGCGTACAGTATTATTTCTTTTACAAAAATATATGTTAGATTTATTTGATTTAAGAAAGAATAATGATTTTTAAAGTTTTACTTGTTTCTTTTGTTAGTTTTGAAAAGATGTAGCCACAGCTATGTTTAAAAAAAAAAAAAAAAAAAAGCTAGCACACCCAGGAAGGACAAACAAGCCTCCGGTGTTCACTGCTATCCCTCTCCGCTGTTGCGTGTAATACGTAGTTCCTTGAATGTCAGTCTGTAATTGTCTTTATGCAGATACAGATTCTGAATCTCTGACAGCCATGCGTTCTCAGATACATGTGCCAAGGCGCATGTATCTGAGATTCAAGTATCATGATGCCTCTTTCGTTTTTATGAATAGTTTCATTGTATAATTCTATGTATCTGCCTTAACCACGTGTCTACTTCAGGGACAGAGAGCCAGTACTTCTCTACTACTCCAGAACAAGCTCGAGCATTAGTTCTGTACCAGATGCTCGATAATGCCAATTAAAGACAGATTTAGAAGATAGCCAGAAGCTCTTCATTTTTATTATACTTCAATTATTACATACAAAGCATATAATTTCTATGTCACTTTATTTTAAATGTAAGACTATATGAGCTTGATGCAGCCAAATTGGCCAGCTCCTTCAAGCATATTATAAAAAAGAAAAAAATAGCTGCTAGGTTTAATAACAAGTCTGGGAGTTTTTATATAATTCCTAGAAATGTTAAAGTAAAACAAAAAGAAATGTACTTTAATTTTGCTGAAATGTGCTCTGAAATCAATACAAATAAATAATTAACTTATTTCATTGGAAAAATTCCTCAAGCTCAGACTGGTTCACAATTGCATTATTCTTTTTGATCAAAATGGTATAAACTAGCCATAGGCAAAACACTCTGTTGGCTTTAGAGTTTGAGACAGACTTTTGATCACTTGCCCGCAGGCCTATCTGATCTTTGTTGTGCTGGGTTAAGTATTCGTTGTGCTTGTGATGAAAATGAAAAAAACCTTAAACATGTTCTAATATATTTTTCCCCATAGTTCACAATATGTCTTTTTCCCTTCCTCTATCTCAAAGCTCAACTTAGATTTTTAGTGTGTTTTTCTTTGTTAACAATATACTACCTCTCTGATACACCAAAGCCCTTTGCTTTACCATTTTTAGAAAACAAATCACAAGAAGACTTTTGTCCTGGAGATTAAACTGCATAAAATTAAATGCATATTAAAGCCCAGTTCACTGGCGTCTGATGCCTCTGAGGCAATCAAGGAATCTGCCCTGTTATACAGACTTGTGTAGTTGGTCTTTCCTCACCTAGAAGTTGTGAACCACATGCGTGTGTTTCAGTCAAATCCAATGCTTTATCTACTAAGAGTGACTTTGTAGAAGTCGTGAACAAGGAGGGCAGATTCTCATAAATTGGGGCTGAATTACTTCATTGCTCCTTGCTTCTCCATTATTTTCTCATCTGTATTCCTCAAAGCCTATAGTATATGTTTTACTGAGCTTTGGAACTGCTCTTGCTAAATGAGAACAGTGTATGTGCAGTGTAACGGGGACTTTCTCCTGGGAGCCAGAGTTAAATGTGACTTCACCTTTGCTTGGCTGCCAAAAACTGAGCTTTCTGGTCCCACTTGATAGTAAAGGGTACTCATCCAAGGCCATGAAAACACTTAAATTTATTTATTTTTTGAAAAATCCAGCTGGCATATTTATATATATAACTATTTTGTTTCAGCTTCCCATTTTTCTGTTCACGGACGCTGAAAGCTTGGGTCTTTGGTCAGTGGTAGAATATTTATTGGCTAACTCCCATTCTCCACTGAGCACCTCTCAAGAGTGTCACTGAAAATGGAACATTAGAGCCAAGTCATCTTTTCTCATGATCATCCTCAAAAGAAAGCAGAAGAGGGAACAAGAAAGAATAGAAGGAACTGGTCATAAGGAAAATTTAATTATTCAGATTGTCATAAGAAAGGTCCGAATTTTTTTATATTATTAAATCATAGCTGTTGGCTCAGCGCCCGTAGCTCAGTGAGTAGGGCACCATCCACATACACCGAAGCTGGCAGGTGCAAGCCTGGCTCGGGCCTGCTAAACAATGACAACTGCAATCAAAAAATAGCCAGGCATTGTGGCAGGTACCTGTAGTCCCAGCTACTTTGGAAGCTAAGGCAAGAGAATCGCTTAAGCTCAAGAGTTTGAGGTTGCTATGAGCTGTGACACCACAGCACTGTACCCAGGGTGACATAGTGAGACTCTGTCTCAAAAAAAAAAAAAAACCATAGCTGTGCACATTAATGCATGTATAGGGTACAATGTGCTGGGTTTATATACAATTTGAAATACTTACAACAAACTGGTTAACATAGCCTTCACTGCACTTTCTTAAGTATTGTGCTAAGACATTTATACTGTACACTTAGTAGATTTGACATGTATCCTTGAAAAATGCACCATAGGTGTGGTCCAGCCAAGTGCCCTCCCTCCACTCATCCTCCTCCCTCTCAAAAAGGCCTAAATTTAATGCTCTCAAGAAGCACCTAAGGAGCAAAAGCGTGTGTGTTACGTGTCTGAAGGAAAGAATCAATCCTGCCAGCCTGCTGCTAATTTCCTAGGTCACTTGCATTAAAACAAGTTGCCTAAGTTACCTGGAGGTCACCTGACAGGCCAATATTAAGGACAGGATTTTGTTCCAGCAGGTGCAAAACCTGTTGTTTACTTAACAATGTTGGCAGCAGGTGTTGCTTGTGCTGTTTCAAAGCAATTAAAGAGTGTGGTATTTATGAGGAGGTTGCCAGGTGCTGGCTGCCCTATGTGCTGTGACAGACAGGGTGAAATTTCAAGGAAACACCTGCCAGCCTTCAAGACAGACCTGTGCTAACTGGATATTATGTACACAGCATTTAATCTTTTGTGGCTTTAGCTGACAGAGCAGGAAGTACAGCTACCTCCCCCTCCACCAGGGCTGGAGAGATATGACACCTAAGCACTTTCATACTTACCTCTGTTGATGAACATATTTTGGATATATTGAGAATTTTATTACTTTACATTTATCAGCTACATTTGGAGAACAGAGAAATGCTCCAAATAGAAAAAAATATTACTTAGAGATTAACATGTTAATTATTAATTATCAATTACCAAACTGACTTATGAAACAATAAATACTATCAACATTTTTTCTCCTGATGCTGAAAAGCTTCTATATTTCTCTTTAGTTGTAATTTTCTTCTAAGAATAATTGACTTGGGAAAATTCCTTGATATTCACATTAGAAATAAAATCACAAAGCTTTTGAATTTGATTTGGGGAACACATACTATGACTTGAGGACTTGAATTTCCTTTCACAACCAGTGGAAAACTCCTCGTGGAAGAAATAGAAACATAGAGCTTTTCCAAAGGTTAGATCACAACTTTCTTTGGGGTAAAAATAATCCCAGATAAACTCAGGAGACACATGTAGACTTCCTTTTAAAACACACTTAACAAACCTTAGCCAACTATCATGAAAAAGTTTTTCCATCAATTTTAGAATTGTGAAACTAAATACATTAAAAAAAGAAGCCCAATGATGCTATCTTAGAGTTGCATTTTTTGTTTTTCTTGCTATCCATTGAAAAGGTGCTTGATATTCTGCTCACTGACGTGGGAGCCATGCAGAGCTAACAGTTTGAAGTATTTTTATTTTGTTTTGCATTGTTCTGTGCTTTTGAGACAGGATTTTGCTCTGTCTCCAGACTAGAGTGCCTTGGCATCTTTATGGCTCCCTGCAACCTCAAAGTGGGCTCAAATGAACCTAGGACAGGAGTGTGGCCACCACACCCAGTTAATCAACTAGAGGAAATGAGTGTGTCTTCAAGATACCTCTCTGTACCTTTGCTTTGGTTTACTTTCCTCTGCCCCCTAGAAAGAGGTTCATTATTCATACCAATGTGCCAGTGACAGATACAAAGTGTTATGTTAATTGTCCCTGGGATATTTACATTTTAGAAGAAAATAATAAACATTAAGTTAAAAGTAAATGTTAAAAAAACAAACACTAATCTTGAAATGATAAGGAGAGTGAAGAGAGAAGAGTTATTTAGGAAGCAAAGGCTTTTGTGATTTAACTGGCTTTTTTGGATCAATTTTTCACGCAGCTGACATGTTCTGTCTTAGGAGAGGTTGTGTGTTGCACGGAACAGCAACTTGAATCCCAGTCTGGCCACTCGCCAGCTGAGGTGAGCTTCTTAAGCCTCTGTTCACTCACCGGTAAAGGTGGGATCACGGTGTCAACCCCGATCAACAGAAGGCTATTGAGGGAATTTCAATTAAATGATAGTTTACGAAAACATGTAGGATAGAAACAGTCACAAGTGTGGCACTAGAAAAAATGTGATTTTTTTTTCCCCCCTCCGGCTGAATTAAAATCTAGTTGAAGTTTTTTAAGGAGACAAAGATCATTCAAAGAGTATCCTTGCCAGTTCATCTTCACGGAGATGGAAAATGGGCAAAACTTGACATTCATGTAATTGTAGGGGACCACTCAGCCTCTGATTTATGACTTTCTGTGGAAAAAGCTTTTGGATGAAATGTGCTGCTTTCCCACCCATCCATCCCGGAAATAGTCCATAATCATCTGATTTAATGCTCATGAAACTCAAAGTTAGTTTTATTAACTATAACAAGCTTCATGTAACCTTCAACACCCCATTTCATAGGGTACAAACCTTCATTAATGTCCACCATTGTAATTAGGTAGCATTTAAAAACTGCCACAAATTCAGAGGTTACAGTACCTGAGGGGGGAAATGTGCTGCCAATTCCAACTTTCTATTAAGATTCTACATCGCTTCTATCAAAAATTCTTTTAAATCATGTTGAGAAGCTCAGTTTTTTTAACCAGAAAAAGTACTAGGTGGCAAATACACATTTTATAGAAAATAGAACTGACCTTTTGCCATCGCTGAACACAGCAGAGGATACAAAATGTGAAGCAGAAATCACACAGGAAAAGATCATTCTTTCTTCTGACAGTCCAAAGATATGCCCCCTCAGGGTAACTATGAGGAGTTAACATTGTCAAGTCGAGATATGGGATAGTCGAGCTACGGGCAAGGCAGGACGGTATTTTTTATAAGATACAACATAGCAGAATAAAAGCCATTTTCTTGGTAGGGGATCAGGAGGCAAAAGAACAATAAATGACATGGTGAACAAAAAGATGGTGAAGAAAATATAGAACATGTATGTCAGAGTAAAAATCACGAAAACGCAGAACTAATGTAAATAATGATCCCAGAAAGCCCCTAGGGTCCTTATTTACAAATACTAGAAATAAAAGGGAAGGTTATTCTTGGTTTACTCTAAGTTTTAGGAAAACCCAGTGATGTAGGTTTGGCATATGTTTGCTTTTGATGTTCGTATTACAATTTCAGGGTTTTGCTTTGTTGTCGTTTGCTGGTAGCAACTGCAGGAAAACAAGGATACTGGGTGTGAACTGGATACCAAGGTATACTTGATGTGAACAGGATGTTGGATGGTTGAATGGGAAGATTAAAAGGGTAAACTTGAGCCAAACTGCCTGGTTTTGATTTCCTACAATTCCCCCTGGGTGTTTTGGGCAAATTACCTACTTTCCCTGTTTATCAGTTTTGCCTTTGGTAAAATGAGATGAAATTTTACATTTCATAGAGGTTACTAAAAAGATTAAATAGATAATGCAAGTGAAGTATTTAAAATAGAGCCTGGTTCTCAGTAAATAAACACTAATTGCTAACTATTGTTAATAGCTATTAAGAATAAATTATAATTAATTTGTTTTCTTCTAACAGTAACTGTCTTTAAAAAGATGATTCTACAAACTGCAGAGCAGATAGGTTTTTTTTAATTTACTTTTTACCAGCATAATCCTATTTTTAGATAAAAATGTGAAAATTTCACATATTGCAAATGTATGGTATCATACTTACTTCCTCTTAATGTGTTAACCAATGAAAATAAAACCTGAATTTTAATTAGAATATTAATATCTTAATGTTTATGGAACTGTTGTGTCAGTCAATTACAAAAAGAAATCAATATTGATAAGTGATTATCACAGTTAAAAGAATAGTATTAATGATTAAGAACATTAATCATGGAAAATTATGGCTAATTATTAATAGAATAGATATATCACCTCATCGTGAAGAAATTAGCGTTCACATTCACTTAGTTTTGATTTATAGAAGGAATAAATAATTAAAATTGGGCCAAAAAACACACAGAGGGTGATTTTGTGTATTACTATCAAAGAACTTTGCACTGAAATGAGATTTGGATCTACTAGAGGCACTTATATATCGACATGTAATATATAGAAGAAAACCAGGTTCAGGGGTCTGATTGCCTTTATGAGTAACAGAATAACACACATAATTTATCCACTGACACATAAGGCTAGTTATTTCGTTTTCCATTTAAATGAAAAAATTTCATTTTCTGTAACAAATGCATCCTCGACCCTAATTTGAAAATGCAACCTTTGAGTACCTGGTGGAGGCTGAGTGTTCTCTTCCTGTGAGATACAACAAGAACTATTTAATGTTCCAAGGAACACAAACATCAAACTAATTTGCAATTCCCACTGAGTATCTCCTGAAAACCAGTATTTCATTTTTAGTGCTGTAACTAAGACATGGTACGAGACAGAGCCTTCATAAATTTAAACAGAACATTTCATCCCTCCTGTCTTGCCTTTCACCACGTACTTAGTTTACTCTGGGTCAATAATCACTGAATAGAATATAAATATTCTAACCTTGCCATCATAAAACTTTGAAATGCTAAAAAACTGACAAATAATATTCTTTCCTCCCAGTATTATAAAATATTTTTATGACCTATAGTTTATTTTAATTTTAACAATACCTGATCAAAATTTTAAGGTTATAATTCCTCTCTCCAAAATGTGAATATGAAACCCTTATGAAGTTATAAATGTTATGCGATCACTTCTATCCATAACCATCTAAAGAATTATCTATCATTTTTCTAAAGAAATTCAAAATATGGAATCAATGTCAAGAGCTTACAATTTTGGGCCACGAGTGAACCATTAGGAAATGCCTCTTTGAGATTTATTAAACAGCCAAAAATAAGCAAACCTTTTCTAGATGGTAGATTTTCTCCTTTGCCAAGATTTCCACATGAGTTATTCATTGGGCGAGAGTTAATATTATATCATGGGAGTATACATAGAAAATAAAAATATTAGATTTGTTATAAGGGTGCATTTCTAGAAATTGGTGTTTCTAACAATTTAGGTCCCTGGGTTGCTGACGGATTTGATCCACCTATTCTATTTACTGCCCACAGATTCTTTAGTCCGCTCTACCTTAATGAAACTACTATTGTGATTTATAAGGAAAAAGGCTTCCTCAACTTAACTTCAGATTGGAACATGAGTTTCTTTGCTTCCCTGTTTATCCTATCACTTTCTCCTCTGATTCTTCTTCCTTATTAGCTTTATCGCCTCACTTACATGAATAACATATATAGAGTCTAAAAATGTATGCTATTACATAAGTAGTAGATACATTATTTTGTTTAAAAAAAAAAAACAATATAAAAAGAGGAATAATACAACGTATTTAATTTCTCCTTCTCCAAACGTATACTGTCCATCTGAGGGGTAACTATCACTGAGAGTTTGAAGTGTAAACATGTCATTCTCTATGTCCACTATTTCTACATATGTTCAAACACGCCCACTGTCATTTATATTATTGCATGAGTTTGTTTTTCACATTATGTTTTAGGAATCTGTCCAAGTCTGTGCACATTATTCTACAGATTTCATTGTAACATCTATGTAGTGTTGTAAAGCATGAATGCTCATGTATTTGGCAATACTTAACATAAAAAGTATAAAGAATAATGCTTATATGATTACTTTCTAGTTTAAGAAATAGCGTGTGACCTACATCTTACAAACTGTCTGTGCGCCCTTCCCTGACGCCATCACACTTCATTCCTGCCCTCTCCCCTCCTTCCTTAACTCCAAATCTGAGTTTTTGTAGCTTATTACTCCTTGGAATTTCTTTATATTGTCCGTATATTTTATTACTTATTTATGTCTCCCTAAATACTATATATCCCTGAAGGTTTCTAAACCTTATGTAAGTAGTATCAAAATGAATTGATTTTTCCCTCAGGAAACATGTGTATGTCATTCATTAATACCGAGAAAGTTCTCGTTTGCTAGGTTTTTAATTTTTATTAATGTGTGATAATTTATTACATAAATATGACACAGATGTATTCATTCACCCTTCTGGTAATAAGCATTTATGTATTTTAGTTTTTTTTAGAACTGAAGGTAATATGCTGAGACTTTCCAGTGTCTGGTCCAACCTGTAAAGAGTTTGGCAGTTGACATTTCCCCTGCTCACAAAGAGGAACAAATTGGAAACCAGCAGCTCTTCTTACTTTCATCAGGGAATTGAAATCACAAAACAAACCACAGCTCTAAAAGTGGAGAGATAATAAAGACAGCCTCCTGAGATAGAAATCCTGCTTTGGAAACATCCTCAGAAGCAAATACCACTAAATTGCAATTGATGAATTGCTAGAAATTCAGGGTAGAAACATTTGAGAATTTAAAACTCCAGGGGTGAGGGACAGGCTTAGAGAGGACTCTACACTTTATTGAATTTTACATGCAGAAACTCTACCAGGTTCTTCTAGGAAAGATCAGAAAAATGCCCTTGTGTTTATGGAAGGGGGAGGGGAAAGAATCCACAATGAAATATGCCTGAAGTGTTCTGTCCTTAACAAAACCTGCCCTCAGGGGAAATTATTTTTACTAGAGCCCAACCACCTAGGGATTTACCAGAGTCTGACTCAGCTGGGGGAGAAGAAATCCCAAACTCCAGCCCCTGCAAGGCTACCTGTCTCATGTAAGAGGACAAAAAAAGGTTACAGATTAGAGACTCAGGTCACTGAAAGGCTGAGACCCGGTTTGAAGCTATAAAATGCTTTTCCTTTCTCTGTAACTTCCCACCAGTCAGTAGGGCTTCTGTTTAACAACAGGAAAATACAACACAAAAGAATTGACTGTCTCAAACTTTATTAAGAAGTGTGTTGGGAAAACCAAAGACCACAGTGGAGGCAAAAATGACACTAGGAAATATTTTAGCTCTGACCCCCACAACTACAGTGAACAAGGTACACTTCTGGCCAGATAAGACCTAAAACCTCACATCGTGGACCTATTCAACTTAGTTCGTTTTACGCAGTAGATGATGTCTGTCTTCCTGTAAAACATTACAAGTCATACTACAAGACAAAACAAACAAAACAAAAAACAACCCCACAGTTTGAAGAGATAGGTGCATCGGGATCAGACACAGATACGGCAGAGATGGTGGAATTATCATACCAGGAATTAAAGACAACCATGATAATAAAGTAAGAGTTCTCATGGAGAAAGTGAACAACGCAAGAATAGATGAGTGATCTAAGCAGAAAACTGAATTAAAAGGAATTCTAGGGAAAAAACAAAAACAAAAAAAACAAAAAAAAAATACACTGTAACAGAAATAAAGAATGGTCTGGTGGACTCATTAATAGGCTTAACATGGCCAAAAGAGAAAACTCTGAACTTAAAGAAATGCCAGTAGAAACTTAAAACACCGAAATGCAGAGAAAAAAAAGAATAATGTAAGACAAAATGGAATATCCAAGCAATGGAGGAGAGTTATAAAAGGTGTAAATATGCATAATAAAATTACCAGAAGAAAAGAAAGTAATAGAAGAAATATTTGAAGCAATAATTTCTGAGAATTTCCAAAAATTAATGATAGACATCAAATCATGATCCGAAGCTCAGAGAACATCAGAATAAATATCCCAAAATATACTTCTAAGTATTTCATATTCAAACTGCAGAAGATCAAAGACAGTGAGAAATTCCAAAAGAAGGCAGGGGGTGTTGGGTACACCTTGCATATGTAGGAGCAAGAATTAGAATTTATTAGTTGTAAAATCTCCTTTTTCTTTTCTAATTGACCTTATTTAGGTCCTTTCTTTTCTATTTCTTTAATCTAGCAAGATGTCTGTCCATTCTCTTCATCTTTTCAAAGAATAAACTTTCTATTTTATTGATTCTTTGTATTATGTTCTGTTCCATTTCATTTACTTGTGCCCTGACCTTTGTGTTTCTTTTTTTCTGCTGGCTTTAAGTTTAGCTTGCTTTTCCTTTTTTAATCCTTGAGATGTGACATTAGGTTGCTAACTTGTGATCTTTCTGTCTTTTTTGATGTAGGCTTTTATGGATTTTCACCTGAGGAATGTTTTTGCTGAGTCCCATAGGTTTTAATAGGTTGTATCTGCTTTGTTGTTCAGTTCAAGGAATTTTGTGATTTCCATCTTAATTTCATTTTTTACTCAATACTCTTTCAGCAGCGGATGGTTTAACCTCCATGACTTTGTGTAGGGTTGGGTGTTTCTCTCATGATTCATTTATAGTTTTATTCTACTGTGGTCTGAAATATATGGTATGATTTTGATTTTTTTGAATGTATAGAATTGCATAAGATTTCTCTTCAGAAACCATGCATACAAAAAGAAAGTAGAGTGGAATATTTAAAATGTTGAAAAGAAAAAGAAAAACCTCACCAAACGAACCTATAATTTATACTTCAAAAGTAAAAAAGAAATAAAAAATTTCTACAACAAATAAAAATGTCCTAGGAAATTTGTTACCAGCAAATCTGCTTTGCATTTTTTTTTTTTTTTTTTTTTTTTTTTTAGAAATGAGGTCTCACTGTACTGCCTGGGCTGGAGTGCAGTGTCATGATCATAGTTCACTTCAGCTTTGAACTCTTGGTCTCAAGTGATCCTCCCCTGTCAGCCTCCTGCATATCAGGGATCACAGCATGTGCTATCACACCTGGCTTATTTAAAATTTGTTTATGGCTGGGTGTGGTGGCTCACACCTATAATCCCAGCATTTGGGAGGCCAGGAAGCTGAGGTGGGTGGATTGCCTGAGCTCAGGAGTTCAAGACCAGCCTGAGCAAGAGCAAGACCCCGTCTCTAAAAATAGCCTGGCATTGTGGTGGGTGCCTATAGTCCCAGCTACTTGATAGGTTGAGGCAAGAGAATCACTTGAGCCCAAGAATTTGAGGTTGCTATGAGCTGTAATGCCATGACATTCTACCAGGGCTGACAAAATCAGACTCTGTCTCAAAAAAAAGAAAAAACAAATGAATAAATAAAATAAATAAATAAAATTCGTGTTTGTAGAGAAAAGGTCTTGCTCTTTTGCCAGGATGATTTTCAACTCTTGTCCTCAAGTGATCCTCCTGTCTTGGCCTCCCCAAATACTGGGATTCCAGTAAGGTATTCTACCTAGCCACTTACAATAAATTTTAAGAAATTCTCAAGAAAACATAGTAAATTATATATAGGTTAGAAATTCAGATCTGCATAAATGTTTATAGAGAAAAAAGAAAGGTAAAATAAAAGTCTATTTTTCTTATTCTTAATTGATCTAAAAGGTAACAGCTTATTTAGAATAATAATTGTATAATCCATAAATGAATACAGTAGACCCTCTATGCTTGGGCACCTCCCTACATTGACCACCTCCTTAAATTAACCTAATTTTCATAGATGGGACATGCACCACATGTACATGTCAGTACAGTAGGCCTATTTCCTCATTTTGACCACCTCCATTTGTTGACCAGTTTGTTACACTTCCTTGGGTGGTCAACTTACAGAGGTTCTACTGCATATAACTTGTAGATCAGTGAAATTAATGACAAAAATATTATAAGAAATGGGAAAGGGGAATGGCATAGTGCTATATGAAAGGGGACCTGGATTCATTGGAAATGTATATTATAAACTTAAGACAACCACTAAAATTAACAATTATAATTGATATATAAGATAGGAGAAAAATGAAATTATATAAAATATGAATTAACACCAGAAAGTGCATAAAAAGAGCAAAAGACCAAAAAAAAAAAAAGAAAAGAAAAAAGAAAACAGGAAAAATATGGTACATAGTAAACCACTATATCAATAGTCACTTTAAATGTTAATGATCTAAATTCACCAATGAAAATACAGACACACTCAGAGTGAAAAAAGAAATAAGACCCAACTATATGCTTTCTACATGTTAAATATAAAGAGATAGATAGATTAAATGTAAAGGGGGTAGAGAAAGGTACAGCATGCTATCACTTATCAAAAAAAAAAAAAAAAAAAAAAAAGCCTAGATTAAATTGGCAAGAGTGGAAGCAAAACCAAGGACATGTTAGAAGAAATAGCAGTGTACAAACGGATTGAATGTTTTTTTGACGGGAGAGAAAGTGTCACTCATGAAGAGAGGTTGGGGTGGCTAGTAACAAACATTGCAAAAATTTGTCAAATTGTGTGTCAAAATTGTTGGCTCACTGGGTATCGATAGCAAAGCAAGACAGAGAAATAGTTGGGAAAATCTTGACATGAGAAAGGTATGTGCAAAAAGTGGTCCTAAAGGAGCTCACTGATGAACACTGTCTAGGAGGAAGTTTTTAGCCAGTAAACAAATAACCCTATTAGAACACCCTCCCTACTCATCTTTTCTAGCCCCCAATTACATTTTTCTTTACCCAAAGATAAAGGAAATATTGACAGGAAGACATTTTGGTGATATTCAGGCATTCAGGACATCAAAGGTAACATGACAACATCTCTGACAGCCGTTCCAGAAAGTTCAAAAACTGCTCTGAAGGATAGACTAGGTGCTGGCTGCAGTACCTAGCTTCACAAGGGGAGTACTTCAAATCTGACCTTAGTGATAGTCAGCAATGAGGTATGGAGCACTCCGGGATGAGTTTGAGAACTTAATTGTCAGACTATGTACTTCCTAACTCATTCTATGAGTCAAGCATTACTCTATACCAAAACCATGTAAAAGCATTACAAGGAAAGAAACCTACAAACAAATACATTTCATGAACATAGATGAAAAGTCTTCAATGAAACATTGTCAAATCAAATATAAAAATGTATAGAAATATTTATACACCATGATCAAGTGAAATTTCATCCGCATATTCAGGGTTGGTTCAACAGTGAAAATCAATTAATTTAATTCACCTTATCAGTTAGATCAAAGACAAAAATTATGATTATATTAATAGATGAAGAAAAAAGTTGACAAAATCTCACACCCATTCATAAGAAAAATTCTGGGCAAATAAAACTTGGAAGGAAGCTTTCTTATTTAACAATATTTATAAAACCCTGTGCTAGCTGCTCCTGGATTATGGGGTTCAAGGCAAGTGAAATTAGGGATGATTGCATTATCAAACTTCTTTCCATAAGTATGTTCCAAGGTTAAAGATGATGTCTTTTTTGAGCTGCTAGAACACAAATATCATAAACTGCATAGTTTATAAACATCAGAAATTTATTTTCCACAGTGTTGAGGCTGAAGAGGTCAAGATCAAGGCTGCAGAAGATTTCATATATGGGGAAACCCCTTTCCTTTACACAGTGCTTTCTAGTTGGGTCTTCACAGAATGGAAGTAGTGAGGAGCAACTTGGGTCTGTCTTCCAAGGGCACAGTAAGAGCTCATGACGTTAATTACTTGTCCAAGGCTCCACCTGGCACCATGACCATGGTAGGTAGGATTTCAGCTTAGGGGTTTTTTGTGAGACACAGAGATTCAAACTATGTTGTATGGGACACCATGGTAGTAGTAAGTACTGTATTCAGACATATCAGGAGCATATTGAAAGAGAAGGAAATTCATTTATGGAATACTTTCCAATTCTCATTAGGAATTCAACCCCTGCCAGGAGTGTTGCAAGGCAGGTAGAAAAGCAGGGGCAAATATCCTGACACCTCTCTCTTACCAGCTCTCCATCTCTTCTCATGCCCGACACTAGTAAAACCCACAAAAAAATCAGAAAGCAATGTCCCCAAGTGTGCAAAGAGCAATGAGAAGAAGGGAAGATGGGTCAGAAGGGATGAAAAACTGAGAATACACAGACACATTCACATTCTGATGGCCTCTACCTGCATAAATGATGTCTGTTGTATTCTGAATCTTTTGATTCAGTTCAAATACTGCATTGGGACCAGTGAAACATTACTTCAAAAGGGTAGAGTTTCTTGGGTATACATTTTGTGCCAAGCAAACAAAAGATGAGAAACAGATCTTGCCTGATTGTTCTAAAAAACTGTCAACAAGAATGTGAACGAGTAGAGTTGGCAATAATAAATATAAATAGATCCTTCTTGTGACAAGCGTCTATCATGGACCTGATATGGTTATTGACACTTGTTGCCTCTCTCAAAATAACCAACTGCTAGAAGGCAAGTGATTATTATGAATGGAAATGTAGTCTACTCACAATCAAATAAGATGAGGTAGGCCCAAATCCAGAGAATATTCTCTGATTAGACTCTTATTTTATTGCCCTAAATTTAGCTAGCTGAATTTTGTTAAGTATCATCCTTTTCAATTTTTGAAATGGAAGTTTTGGCATATAACATAAATCACATTTCACTGCAGAAATATCATAAGCCTCTATAACTATCCTCACAAAAAGCAGTATTTTTGAGACAACATACTTAGCATATAGTCAATTCCAAAATTATATTATTCACAAGTTGAGCTGGCCGAATACAGACATACAGATTGGAACCTCGATGAGTGGAAGTGGGAAAAAGTGTCATTAACAAATTGTCCGCATTGGTCTCTAGATGTAGAGGCTTCAACTCATATTTGAGTCAGGCTTTTCTTTTGTGTTAAGGAAATCCCAAGATTTAGCCCTTTAGTTACACAAATATAAAACATACATCCAAATATTATGAGGCAGAATGTTATTTCTGGCACAACCTTGATACAGCTGTTATACATTTGTCTTGGCAATGTAATATTGATGTATCTCTGAGCCTACACTGAGGGATAAAATGTTTTTGCGGTTTATTAGTGAAGCCTATATTTTCCCGAACACTTAAAATTTTTTAAAGCAATTTTAAAAATCCTGAATCTTCACAGTTTGAAATAATTTTAGATTTAGATAAAAGCTGAAAAATAGTAAAGAGTTTTTGAATACCCTACAAGCAGTTTTCCTTAATGTTACTATCCTGCCTAATTATAGCAAAACTTACCAAAACTAAGAACTGAAAATCAGTGTAGTATTATTAATTAAACTACAGATTTAATTTGGATTTTCCAGTTTCATTGCTAACAGCCTTTTCCTTTCCCAGATCCAATCCAGGATCCCACACTGCATTTAGCAGCTATGCCTACTTAGTTTTCTCTAATCTGTGTTGGTTTCTGTGTGAAACTTCATGAGTCTTTTCCTGATTTCTTCAATGGATCTGTTTTTTGTTGTTGTTGTTGTTGTTGTTTGTTTGTTTTTAAATAGAATGTACTGTAATTTGAGTTTCACTGCTGTGTTCTAGTGATCAGATTAAAACTTTGCATTTATACCAAGAATAACACAGAAATGATGTGACTTTGTCAGTGCTTCATCACATCACAGGGCATATGAAGTTGATGATATCTTAGACATGTAGATAATGACATTAACCTTGATCACTACATCAAAGTTGTGGCTGCCAGCCTTTCTACTTCTTAGTCTGCTATTATGCAAATATTCCTTCTTCTCAAACTTTTGCAAGATTGGGGATCTTTTCTGTAATAATTATTATTTCAGCACCCTCATGGTGATTTATTTCCTTCCTCCCTCCCTCCCTCCCTCTCTCCCTCCCTCCCTCCCTTCCTCCCTCCTTTCCCTTATTCCTTCTTTCTTTCCTCTTTCCCTCTTTCCTTTCTTATGTCTCTCTTCCTTCCCTCCCACCCTTCCTGCCTCCCTCCTTTGCTTCCTTCCTTCCCTCCCTACCTCTTTTCCTTCCTTGTTCCCTAAGTTCTCTCTCTGTCACCCAGGCCTGAGTACAGAGGAACAATCATAGGTCATTGCATCCTCTAACTCCTGAGCTTCAGGTGATCTTCCTGCCTCACTCAGCCTCCCTAGTAGCTGGGACTGTTAGTGCATGCACGCCACCACAGCTGGCTAATAAAAAAAAATAAAAATAAAAATAAAATAAAAATAAATTGTGGAGGCAAGACATGGCTTTTTTTACCCAAGCTGGACTTTAACTCCAGGGCTCAAGTAAACTTTTGTCTCCACCTCATAGATTTCAAGACAAAGTGTTGGAATTAAAAGTATGAACCGCCACATCCACCTGGCCCTGATGGTGATTTTTTAAATATTTTTATACCTTTTACATTTATTAATTTGTTGCTAAGTAGGCCTTACTAAAGACTGAATGGTAATGGTTTCAATTTCTTTGAATTATTTAAGACTTGTTCTGTGGTCTAATATATGGTCTATCCTTGAGAATGATTCAGGAGCTGAGAAGAATGTGTTTTCTGCAGCTGTTGGATGAAACATTCTGTAAATATCTATTAGGTCCATCTGGTCTATAGTACAGGTGAAATCTAATGTTTATTTTTTATCTTTTTTTTTTTGGGGGGGCAGTTTTTGGCTGGGGCTGGGTTTGACCCCGCCACCTGTGGCATATGAGGCTGGTGCCCTACTCCTTGAGCCACAGGCGCCGCCCCTAATGTTTATTTGTTGATTATCTTTCTGAATGATCTGTCCAATGCTGAAAGTGTAGTGTTGAGATCTCCACCAATCATTGCACGGGGTTCTGTCTATCTCTTTAGTTCTGATCCTTACTTATATATCTTGGTTCTCCAATGTTAAATGCATTTGGATTTAGGTTGTTATATCCGCTTGCTGAATTGGCCCCTTTATTATATTTTGATCTTCTTTGTCTCTTTTCACAGTGTTTGTCTTGAAATCTATTTTATCTTATAGAAGTACAACTATGCCTATCCTTTTCTGGTTTAAGTTTTCAAGAAACATCTTTTTCCATTCCTTTATTTAAAATATGTGTGTCTTTATAGGTGAAGTATGTTCCTTACAGACAATATATGATTGGCTATTGTTTTTTAATCCGTTCATCCATTCTTTGTCTTTTGATCAGAGATTTCAGTCCATTCATAGTCAATATTATGATTGATTGGAAGAACTCACTACTGCCATGTTATGATTTCATTTCTGGTTGTTTCATGGTCCTCTTTTCCCTCTTACTTTCTTTTTTCTTCCTTTGTTAAAAGTGATTTTGTCTAGTAGTGTCTTTTAATGTCTTCCTTTTTATTTTTTGTATATCATTGTATGTTTTTGATTTGAGGTTATCATGAGCTTTGTAAAAAATATTTTTTATTACATTATAGAATGATTAGAAAGTTCTCCGAACAGACAAAAACAACAACAATAAACATTAGGAAGGAAGGAGTCACACAGTAAGTAAAGACATGGTTGAATACAGTTAGTTTTCCTTCTCATCTTGAGTTTTCTAAATTATGTTTAATAACTGAAACAAAAATTACCATATTTAATATATGGTTTTTAATTATGTAGAGGAAATGCAGCAACTTCACTGTCCCTCCCCGGAGCACAGACGTGCTGGTGGTGTGGTGGCATGGTCCTACCAGCAGACGGGGGGAAGGTGGCACAGGCAATCCTCTGTGCCTCTTTCCTTGATATAATGCCCAAACCAGGCAGTATAATAACTCACCTGATTTTTGGCTCCTTTGAAAGTGCTTGTCTGTGTGGGTAAGTTGTTGAATTTGGTATTTTTGCAGAGGAATGATTTGCTGAAAGCTTCTATTAGGGCATCTTGTTCCATGCCCTCTCTTGTTGTTAATTTTACATCATATTATTTCAGTTACAAGATATCGAGAAAAAGCAAGAGTAAACACCACTCGGGGACTTTACCTCCTCTTCTGGGTAAGGGATTAGTGAGCTGTCCTTTATACTCAAGATTGTCATATCATGTTAGGAGGAATGACGGCCTTACCATTGTCATCATTTGAAGATTGCATTTGGTTTAAGATGTATATGGGTGCCCCGTAGACAAGGGATAGACTTGTGGGGGTGAATTATTGTGTCAACTGGACTGGACTTTGAGGTTTCCAGATATCTGTTAAACATTATTTCTGGTTATGTCTATGAGGCTGTTTCTAAACGAGATTAACATTTGAATCCAGAGGCAGAGTGAAGCAGACAGCTCTCCCCAGTCTGGTGGGCATCATCCAATCTTCAGAAGGCCTGAGTAGAGCAGGGTAGGGTGAGAGGCCATGCGTGTGGTGGATCACACCTGTATCCTAGCACTCTGGGAGGCTGAGGAAGGAGGATCAGATGAATAATTGGAGAACCAGCCTGAGCAAGAGCAGGACCCCATCTCTACTAAAAATAGAAAAATTAGCCAGAGGTCACGCCATGTGCCTGTAGCCACAGCTACTCAGGAGGCAGACGTAGGAGGATTGCTGAGCCCAGCAGTCTGAAGTTGCTGTGAGATATCACAACTCTACTCAGCTCAGGGTGGCTGAGCAAGACTGTCTCAAAAAAAAGAAAAAAAAAAAGAAGAAAACATGGGATAAAGAAGAATCCAGTCTCACTCTCTATTTCCTACCTGGGGTGCTCTTCTGCACTTGAACTGGAAGTTACACCATTGGCTCTCCTCACTCTGAGCCCTTTCAACTGCACAGCTGGCTCTCCAGCTCACAGGTGGCAGATTGTGTGAATTCTCAGCCTCTGTAATCATGTAAGACAATTTCATATATATATATATATATATATACTTTAGGTTCTTTTTCTTTGGAAAATTCTAATATGTAGGTCACAAAACAAAAGTTTGAGACAGACTGTGTTATCATTATTTCACTTCCAAGAAACATGATTGACAGTGTCCTTTCTGATGCACCCATACAGGTTTCAACTTACTCAGCTCATCAATGTTGCTGGGAGGGCTTCATTTGCTTCTGTCTCTGTGGATTTATGGTCATTGATTTTTGTATATCTCACAACTTTCATAATGACCCTCATACAATGATCTCATCTTCTTAAGTGATACTCAGTTGAGGCATTTTCATCCTTTGACTCTTGGACTTACAAACTCTGCTATTTAGGAATGCACTTCTTTTCTTTGGGTATTGGTAGGAGGAGGAGACACCGATTATATTAGACACTGATTCAGAGAATGACTCCCCAGTCCCTTGCAGTGAGTATACGCACATGGGATCTAATGACAATTTACATTCAGGGCCTAGGGTCAGATATGGAAAAGCTAGGCTATTAAAGGCTCTGATTTCTGTTTCCCAGTTTACAAAGGGAATAGCTTGAGCACTAGAGAGGAAAAGGCTATGAAAACAAACAAAAGGAAAAAAAAAAAAAAGAAGTAAAAAACTTTTTTCTACCAAGGACATTGGCATGAGCTGTGCTGCTTCTGATTCTAGCAGTCAACAATGCAATAGGAATGGAGGACCAGCCCAAACTCCTAACTCCGCGTGGTTGCCATAGAACCCCGGGATAAAAAATAGTGAAAGAAAGTCAATGACACTCTGGGGGTTCTGCATCTTTGGGTCAGCAGAGCCAGACCCCAAGCATGGATGTTGTCCTGTACCAAAGAATAAGCACTTCTGTCATGGACTTCTGTCATGGAATAAGCACTTCAGCCAGCCAGCATGACTTGACTTGAAGTGAACAGTGGTGGACTCTCCAATCCTTGAGCACATGAGAGATAGCCCGAGGCTCTCTGAAAGCAGTGAGGAGCCTGGGGTATGTCACTGAGGTCCTTTGTGAGGCAGGCATCAGCTCAGTGTCAGCCTATATGACGACATATCCTAACCACAGGCTGATGAAGCCAGTGAAACCTGGGTTACACCTCAGTAACTGTCGCACTCTGCTTGTGGAGATGCTGTCTTCTCATTGGGGATCTTGACTAGAAATGTGGTACAGTTTTTATATGTCAACTGGACTGGGTTAAGAGATGCCCATGTATCTGTAAAACATTGTTTCTGGGTGTCTCTGTGGCACTGCTTCTGGAACAGATTAGCATTTGAATCACTAGACTGTATAAAGAAGACCTGTGGTCACCAGTACAGGCCAGCATCGTCCAATCCACTGAGGGCCAGAAAAGAACAAAACAGCAAAGGAAGGGCACATTTCCCCAAGGCATCTGTCTTCTACTCTGAGACATGCCCCCCCTGGTTCTCAGGCATTTGGTCTTGATCTGGGACTTGTGTCAGCACCCCCACCCCCCTCCACCTTGCCTTCAGACTTGGACGGAATTATGCAACAGGCTTTCCTGGTTCTCCAGCTTGCAGATGGCAAATCATGAGACTTCTCAGCCTCTATAATTACATGAGCCAATTCCCATAATAAATCTTTCCACACATATATTTATATACATAGGAGTATATATGTATACATATATATGTATATCTATGTCGAATTGGCTTTGTTTCTCTGGAGAACCCTGCCTGATACAGAATGTGTGTATGTGTGTATATGTGTGTGTGAAAGCAAGTGTGTGTTTAGATAAATTTTAAATGCCAGGCTCAGGAATTAATTGACTAAAGAACACTTTGAAAGTTTCCATCTCATATAAAAATAAAATTCACATAAATCCACCTTCCTAATTTATGAGCCAGTTTTACATACATTTAAAATACATACATGTACACACACACACACACACACACACACACACATATATAATTGCAGTGGCTTTCCACTTTCCATGGTAGATAGGTTTCCATATTGCAAATCCTTACACACAAAACTTCTGTTTCTATAAAAGCATCATCTTTCTCTCTAGGATATCATAGTAAAGTTGTTATGAAAGCCATGTGACCTCACACAATTTCCATAAATCAGGACAAAATATGGTCAAATGTCTTCATTGCAGAATGAGTCAGGAAGGAAAGCGCTCATTAGTCATGTCTTGTGTAATTACAGGGAACGGAGAAACGACTGGCAACATAAATGTGAGGCATGAATGTTTTGTTTTTACTTTTCCAATCTGAACCCATTCCAATGAGAGAGCTGTAATAAAACCCCAGATCCAAATAGTCGCACGACAGGAAGAAAAGCCCCGTCCCTGCGGCCTTGTGATAATGCCTGTCAGCAGACAGTGATTGTTTAACCCCAGCCTGTTCTCAGATGCTGCTTTCAGGAGCTGATGCTCTGGGTTGACAAAAAACAGCCGTTGATTCCTTCTTACGCCATCATATCCCTTCCCCCTACCATTACCTAAAGAAAAGAAGTGCATATTTCTTCTCTGGATGGAAAAGCTGAAGGCTCTTGGGCTTAATTAGGGGAGGGACGGGTCTTTTGCTCCCATTGGAAGCAAAAGTTGGTTCATCCTAAAAGCATGTTTCAAATTTGTTACACTGGTTCTCCCGGGTGCCTGTGCCTCTGAGGAAAATAATTGCAGCCAGACAGGATTGAGCAGGGTGGTGAGGACGGTTTCCATAGTGTGACTTTTCTGTTATAAAGTGCATGATTCAAATGGTCATGCCTGGGAAATTAGCAAAGCCAAAAATCTCAACTATCTACCAGATATGATATGGAAAGTATGGTTATAAGTTTTCTGAAGAAATGGAAAAATGATGAAAAAGAAAAATTTTAACAGCAATATATAAATAACAACAGTAATAGCAATAGCTTAAATTTTCTTAATTCTAACCACTGCCAACGTGTAGGTCATATATTCAGTGTGGTATTCACCTTTCCCTCCCCCAACTCCACCCTCCAACCTCAGTGTATTAGACACACGGGTCTGTCATGTCTCCCTTCACTGTTCGAAATGTTCCTGAATTTCATACCTCAATTCTAGCTCCTCCTTACCTTTCTCTTTTTCTCTTGTGTTAAAATTTTTTTATGGCTCAGCACCTGTAGCATAGTGGTTACAGCACCAGCCACGTTCTCCGAGGTTGGTGGGTTCAAACCCGGCCCAGGCCAGCTGAACAACGATAACTGCAACAAAAAATAGCCAGGTGTTGTGGGGGGCGCCTGTAGTTCCAGCTACTTGGGAGGATGAGGCAATTAAGATCAAGAGTTTGAGGTTGCTGTGAGTTGCGATGCCACAGGACTCTACTGAGGGAGACATAGACTCTGTCTGAAAAAAAAAAAAAATTAGTTTATGTATTAGCTGCACTCCCATGTTTATTGCAGCACTATTCACAGAAGTCAAGATATGGAACCAACCTACTTGTCCATCAAGGAATGAATGAGAAAAATGTGACACATGAACACAGCAGAATATTACTCAGCTATAAAAAGAATGAAATCCTGTGATTCATAACAACATAGATGGAACTGGAGGACTCTCTGTAAGTGAAGTAAGCCAGGGGCAGAAAGACAAATATTGCTTGTTTTTATTTATATGTGGAAACTAAAAAATACTGGACTCATGGAGAGAAAGATTAGACTGATAATTAACAGAGGCTGAGAGGGTAGTAGGAAGGGGTGAGTAAAGAAGGGTTGGTTAATGAACACAAAAATACAGTTAGATGGAAGGAATAAGGTCTAGTCACTTTGGTGGAAGGTAACTAGAGTTACCAGTAACTTTTTATGTTTTTCAAAATAATTAGAAGTAGAATAGGAATATTTATAACAAAAACAAAAGATAAATACTTGAGGGGATGGATATCCCAGTTACCTTGACTTGATCATTATGGGTTTCTTGCTTATATCAAAATTTCACCTTTGCCTCATAAAGATGTATAACTATTATGTACTTATAATAACTAATTTTTTAATTTAAAAAAGGTAAATCTAAGCAAGCTTATTTTTTAAAACAGAACTATTTTGCATGATGGTTAAGTCTTTTCCAAGTCAGTATGATTTACTTTTTCTCTCCTGTGCTCACCCATTACATTTTATTTATACTTCTCAATCATATTTCTCATTCTTTTCTTCAGATTAGTGTTTCTTATTGTGGTAGAGAATGCTTCCTAGAAACCATTCTCCCCGCTTCCTCGGTATTAGGTCTTCTAATTTTTTATAGTCCATTTCCCAATCACCGTCACAGCTAGGAACAGCTTTGTCATGAAGTTTTGTCAGAGACACTAAGTAGAATCAGTATGTGAAAGATACAGAAAACGTGGCCTTTTCTTAAAATGGAAAGAAAGATGCTCTTTTACTTGTCTTTCTTTCTTGCTGCTGTTCAGAATGTAGAGGCCATGGCTGGAATAGAAGTAACCATGCTGGTCTATGAGGAGAAGAAAGCCTGTGATCTTATTTATTACGACAATCCTGGGGTTATGATGGACTACTTATATTTATGAAAAGGTAATGAATTATAGTCTTATTTGAGCCTCTTTTCTGTTGGGATTTCTCTCATTTGCATTAAAACCTAATCCTAAGAGTTAAACCTTTGTAATTAAATTTTGTCCTTCCCTCTAGGTCTGAGACCTGGATGGTAGGTTTAACCTTCTTTTTTATCTGTCTCAACCCACTTCTCGGCAACTAGAATCATTCATGGTATATATCAGTTGTCAAAACATGTTTTAAAAGAATATACTATAAAGAATTTAATCAATATATACAATGTATTTCCTGATCTTTTCCCATTACAAGGCAAGAAAATGGAAAAACAATGGCTAACCATGAGCAATATAAAATGAGTGGTTATTCACAACAGGATTCATAAGAAGTGTTGTGTCGGAGTTCCACCCTGAGGGCAGGGTCTTTTAAGACCTGTGGCACTGGAGGCTGTTGACTGAAGAAAAATAAAGTTAAAAGTGGTAGGAGATAAAGAAACAGAATAGATATTTCAGAATAGATATTTCAAAGGTGGAAACACAGGGATCACCACTAAGCTGTGTGGTTCCGGTAAGTGGCCTAGAGTGTTTGTTCCACCCAGCTTTCATTGAAGGCTGTTTTCTCATTGAGTTGAGAGGGTAAGCTGAAGAAGGGAATAAAAATGTTAACAGTGTCTGGGAAATATGTTATTTCTTATTCTATCTATAATCATTAAGTTTAAGAGTCTGCGCAGCCTTGAGAAATCTAAAACCTGAGCCTTGTGTGGGGGCAGCCTACTGTTTCTGGTCACGCACACAGATTCTTTGGGGAGGTTAGACCCCTTTAGTTTCTCTGTGGAGCAGACGCGACGGTGTCAGGCCTCCTCTGAAGAATCAGTGGGAAAGAAACATTTTCCTCTCATCTCCATCTGAAGGTGTTTCCCTCCATGATTAGGGTGCAAGTTCTCATGCCCATATTTCAGGGCTTGAGCTATTCCCTTGATCTCTGCTCTGGTCATAATACAAATCCCCACAATGGGTATTTGCTTTGACCATTGACTGGGCAAGGGACAGCCTGGTTAATGTTTCTTCCCAGGACTCGCATGTACTTCTGTTATGGCCATAGTCCTTCAGAGTCCATGCAGACCCAGGAGGGGTGTTTGCAGGCTGTCTACAGGCCAGGCTTCTAGTAAAATAAGGAACTGCTCAGACAAGTAATTTAACTGCTAGTTTAAAAGTAAGCTAGCTAAACTGTTTTTATTCTGTGTTGCTCATCTTATTTCTTTTTTCCCCCTTTTCTGGAGGTGTTTTACCTTGCCAAGAATGTGGTCATTTGTCCCCATTCTCCTTGCATTAAGAAAATGCCAAAGAAAGGAGCCATAGTCCACATCTATTGTACTGGACGTTTACTAAAGAGAGTTCGATTGTAAGCACTGCTCTTGTCACTCTATAAGGAGCATTGAAGGCCTTTTTTTAAAAAAGGAAACTGAATGTGTTTATTAAGGTATATGTGTTTATTTGTTCCATCAAAATAAATGTTTGGACCACCATGTCCATGTGGTGCTATAATAGAGGGTAGGCATAGAACGGCAAACAAACAGGTGAGGCTCAATCTCATGTAGAATGCAGTCTAGTGAGTGATATTTTTATCAATTTAAATTTCTGGAGAATAAATATAAATTATTGCTATAACAAGTACAGCCAAAGTGAAGTATATACATTCTACTAGCAGGGGTCCTCAAACTATGGCCCGCGGGCCACACGTGGCAGTGTGATTGTATTTGTTCCCGTTTTATTTTTTTACTTCAAAATAAGATACGTGCAGTGTGCATAGGAATTTGTTCACAGTTTTTTTGTTTTTTAAACTATAGTCTGGCCCTCCAACAGTCTGAGGGACAGTGAACTGGCCCCCTGTTTAAAAAGTTTGAGTACCCCTGAAATACCATCAGGAGCCTTGCTAGATCTTGGGAATAAAAACTGAAAAGAACTCTCTAACGGATTGGAAGAAAGGACAAGAAGAGAGACATAGCAAGAATGACTTAGTTGCCAGGGCTGTGTAACTGTAAATGGTGCTGCCATTCACCAGAAAATAAAATATTGAAAAGAACTGAAATTGGGGTATATATTATGAGTATGGTTTTGAATATAATGATTTTGTGGTAACATTAAGACATTGAAGTTGAGATATTAAGAAGGAAGTTTTCCATAAGTCTGTGGAGGTAAAAGAATTAATCTGGGTGCTTGAGACAGAAAACTTTGAGTTATCAGTGTATAGTGGTAATGGAAACTGTGGGGATTAAGGGAACAAGATGGAATTTAGGACCTAAGATTAAATAACTTCATTAGAAGCAATGCCAAAACGATTATTCTATAAAGGAGTCAAAAATAGAAAGAATTATCTAAAGAAATAAAAAGAAATTGATGTCCTGGAGGCCAAGTATATAAGCCAAAAACAATGAGAAAATAGCCACAATTACCTAATATTGTAAGGATATCAAATAAAACCAAAATCGATTGGAATGTATATTATAGATGACATGTGTATCTTTAGCAATAGCCATTTTGGTGAAGATGAGGGCATGGAAGCCAGGTCAGAGTAAACTAATAGTTTAATAGGAAGTGAGAAATGGAGCAAGAAGTGAGACCATGGTGCCTGCAAATATAGGTGATTTTAAAATAATATTTTGCTGTACCAAGAGGGAGAGAAATAGTAAAGTCATAGAAAGTGCTGTAGGGGTCAAGAAGGATCTTTTTTTTTTTTTTTTCCCCTTATTCTATGTTATTTAACACAAGAGGGCTTGAGTGTGACCCAAAAAAGATGGCATGTACAAAAATGCAATGGATATGTTACATTTTTTTCAATATGACAGGAGTTGATGAGACTGAAAGCATAAGAAAAAGAGGTCTTAGATAAAGATATTTTTTCTTAAGAACAGATGATGACAGGATGGCTGGAAATGTATTTGTTACCAATTGCAGCCTGCTGCTAATATCAAAGTCTAGAGCTAATTGAGATGAGAATTTATTTATCTTTCCTTTGTTCATGAGAAAGATGTCTGGAGATAGGCTCATCATCCTTAGCTCAGTGTTCCCACTCTCCAGGTCCCTGAAGGGTCTGTTTAAACAGTAGCTGCTGACCCTCCAGCCATCACATCCATGCTTTTGGAAGAAAGAAAGAGGAGAAAAGCAAAAAGAACAACTTATCCTTGTTAGTACCCTTTCAAAAAATGTATAGTGAATCTTACCCAGTGGCTGATCTCACTGGGCAACCCTAACTTCAGGATAGCCTGGGAATTTGCTGCTGTGGTGAATATAATTAAAGTTTTGTTTTGAAGGATCAAGGAGAAATCATTTGGACACTGGATAAGCCACCAGCAGCAGGTTCTGTCATATAGGTGTAGGTAAATTTGTATCAGTAGATCATTCATTTGAAAAATATGTAAGATTATCACACCTGTGTTATAGAAACCTTGTGAGACAAATTGAGAAAGAGAAAATTAATGTGGGAGATCTGGATTAATACTTTCAACTATGAGAAGGTTTAAAAATAATTATTTTGATAAATAGAAAAGTAAGCTGATGATTGAAATGTTCTGCCTTGCAGTTCTGAGCACCATTTGAGGTCCACATTCATGAATTTGTTGTGGAGCCAGCCTTCCACTGCATGCAAATTTCCTTTCCAGATCTTGACTTTGTTTATATAACGACAATGATGTTATACAGGCATATTCACCAAAGTTGGGGCTTTGTCCAATGGCTAAGACAAAAAGACAGATGGATCAGTAAATTAGCATATTAGGTTATCAGTAAGTATTGATTTAAATGATCATTAGAGGAATTTCTTCTATATAAGCTAAAAAGGGAGAGTATAGATGTTTGGAGAAAATGGAAGTGAGGAACTGGAAAACCTAAAGAGTTCAAATAATGGCTGCAGTTTGAGTAGTTGAGCCAATGGGGTCATAAAGTCAATGCCATTCAAACAGGAGACTGGGCGAGGGAGTAGCATGCTTGGATCTGTGATTTTAGTGGTAGAACACTGACAGATGATGTCAAGAGCCAGGCTTTGTGACCTTGTTATTGGGGGCTTAAGTGGAGAAGGGACAGTCGTTGAGATGAGAGGCTAGATCAAGAGTGTCTGCATCCAGAACATGAAGTGGGTAATCATGTTGATGTAAATGTCACCGAATGTGACACAAAGTGAGGGTGTCACGGAAGATGTTAAAGCAGATGTCCTAGTTTAAGATGAATGAGCAGAACTGATGAAAAAGTTGGTAGATCCTGATAGCAGTGAGAAGGGGGAATGGAGTACTAAAGATCAGAGTGGGAAATTTTGCATGTGTGTGTGTGTTTAATTCTAACCCCAAAGTTCTAAGTGTTCTAGAATGAACAATTAGAAACTTCATGACTACAATTTCTTTTTACTTCTAAATAACCTTACGTGGAATAACTACCATAAATAACAACATGGAGCAAAGGTATACCTTATGATTGTAATGAGATGCACTGATTTTAATTCTCCTCAGGGTCAGGAATTGGAAATGAATTACAAAATTGAAGTTTTAGTTTCCACTTTTCTCAAACAGTCTTGTTTAGTCTCAATTGGTTTGTTAATACGAGTACTGAAGTTCTCATAATAAAATTTCTGTTGCAGACTTTGTGGTACACATTAAGACTTTTGGGGCTGAGCATAGTAGCTCGTGCCTGTAATCCTAGCACTCTGAGAGGCTGAGGTGGAAAGATCTCTTGAGTTCAGGAGTTCAAAGCCAGCCTGAGCAAGAGCCAGACCCTGTCTCTATTAATTAAAAAAAAAAAAAAAAAAAAAAAAAAAATTAGTGGGGTATTGTGGCAGGTGCCTATAGTCCCAGCTCTACTCGGGAGCATAAGGAGGTAGGAGGATCACTTGAACCCAGGAGTTTGAGCTTGCTGGGTTAGGCTGACACCATGGCACTCTAGCCTAGACAACAGAATGAGACTATCTCATCAAAATAAATAAATAAATAAATAAATAAATAGTCTTTTGGACAGGGAAAGCAATAGTAAAAGGAAGATTTGAAGATATTAACCTGTTTCCTCATATATGTTGCATTTATTTTTCATTTATCATGTTCCCCTTTAATAATTTTTATGTTATGTTCTCATGAGATTATACAGTCTTTAACATTTTTCCTCTTTTTTTTTTTTTTTTTTTTGGCTCAGCAGGCCCTGGCTGGGTTCAAACCTGCCATCCCTGGTGCACCCTAAACATTCAGCTATGGGAGCCCAGCCTTCTTTAACATTTTTTATGATCTTTTGTGTGTGTGTAAGAAATTCATAATTTTCCCTAAGCCTGTTGTTTTTGTCCTAGTTCTTCTCCCATAGCTTTTTATGCTTAAAACATCCTTGTTAAAAGAAACACGTTCTAAGGCTCTTGTTCTGCCTACAACACACTTTTCAGAGAACCCGCTCCAGCCTAAAGCCTGGTTAGGTGCAGCATAAATTCCCTTGTCAGAAGTGGCACAGGTGGGTTAGTAGAGATGAGTACAAGACTAGCAGAAAGTGGACCTTTGCCAGGCTCCTGACCTAGGCTATATAGGGAAACAATAGGCTTTTTTTACCCAGAACAACCTCAGTTGAGCCCCAATCACAAATTTATCATGCTTTCAATCTCAAAACTGTCCTGCTTTATGTGAGAAATGATGAGTCATGCTCTGGATTCGTGTTAGAAGTTTCAATATGAGCGAAGTCATAGGACCCCTTTCTAGAAATTCTTAATCAGATGCTCATAGTTTGTGAGGGTCATCTGCAAGACCTTGAGCTATCAGGTATGTTGCCAATTGAGGAAGAACTTATCTGGAGTAGAACTACAAAGAAGCTGGTCTCAGAGTGAGAGAAAAACCTCAGGTACTCAGCGAGTACCAGGGTGAGAATTTGCATAAACGTTAGAGGGAAAAACGTTAGAGTCAAGACACTGTCCTGACCTTTTAACTCTCAATTATTTTCCTCAAGAGGTCCAAACTATACTTCATTTCCTCTTCATGTACCTCTGTGTAGATTTCTACAACATAGCAGCCCATAATACGTTTGTTTTTTTTTTTTAATATGAGCTAATCTGCATAAAAGTCTTTAGAAAAATATTCATCCACCCCAATGGCACATATTGTCTCCTAAAAATCACATATATATATATTTATATATGTATTTTTTACTTTTGAAATACCCTCCCTAAACTCTGTACAATTGTTTTTATCATATAAGAAAAGTTTTCTATTTGATTTTTCCCATATATTTAGCCAATTCTTTCAGCTTCATCTGTTGAATAATTATTTCTTCATTTATTTGTGATTACTCTGTTTATTGAAGTTATTAGATTTATGACTGTTTTAGTCTCATATATTTTATATCATTAATCTACATGCTTACTTTTTGCCAATGTCAAATTATAATTAATGAAGAGTTATGATCTGTAATAATATTTGCTAGTGAAAATGTTTATTCGCTTTTTTTTTCCAAAAATGTCTTTGGTTCTCTTAGTTGTTTATTCAGCTACAACAACTTTAGGTTAATTTTGTCAAGTTAGAAAACAATTCTTACAACTTTTGTCTTAAATGCATTAAACTTACACTGTTTTTTTTTGTTTTTTTTTGTTTTTTTTAGAAAGTCTCTCTGTTGTCCCAGGCTAGAGTTCATAGCTTGCAGCAACCTCAGATTCCTGGACTCAAGTGATCCTCTTGCCTCAGCCTATGGAATAGCTGGGACTATAGGCACTTGCCACAATGCAAGCCCTGCTAGTTTTTCTATTTTTAGTAGAGACAAGGGCTCCCTCTTACTCAGGCTATTCTGAAACTCTTGAGTTCAAGTGATCTACTTACCTTGGCCTCTCAGAGTGCTAAAATTATAGGCATGAGCCACTGTGCCTGGACTAAACTTATACTTTGGAAAGATTTTAACATTTCATAATATTGTTTTCTTGTGTAGTTATGTGTAATATTATTTCTTTTATTCAAACATTTAAAAAATTCTCATGTTAAGATTGCCCAGCCTTCTTCATAAGGGTTCTTTATATTTTTCTTTGAGATAATCTACATTATTTTATGTTTTCTATTGATACTAAATACTTTCTCATTACAACTTCCACGGTTGTTTTTGTTTGTTTGTTTGTTTGCTTGTATGTAAAAAGCTATTAAACATTTAGCTATTAAAAGCTATTTGAACATTTTTTCTTGTACTACACAGTTTGTTGAGTGCTCTTCTTAATTCTAAGAGTTTTGTAATTTATCATTATAACTTCTGTATCTATATGAACGCATCATGTGCCAATTGAGATAGTATCTCCCTCTTAATAATTCTTTTTGTTTCATTGATTTTATTTAATTGATTAAAACTTGAAACAATATTATGATGAGATGTGCATGGACATTCTTTTGCTGCTGATTTTAAGTTTAGTGCAACATTTCCCAATATGCATTCCATGGAACCACAGCCTATAAAAGGATTTCATAAATTTGGTAAACACTCTTGACGATATTACCCCTCCTTGAAACCAGAAGTTTGCCTCCTCTACCTCCTCAATAATCTCCTTTAAAATATATTTTACTAGTAAACAATTTTTTATTTGCGTTCATGGAGTTTAAGCATTTCTTTGGGAAGGGGTAAAAAATGAGCTGCTGCTATTCTCAAAGCAAGCTAGGGTGAACTCACAAGGGCAAATCAGGAGCCACTGCTTCACTGAGATGATACAGTTCATGATTTCCTCCACAGACACAGAAGTGGGGAATGATATCATCTCTGCCTTGCGGGAATAATGCCTTTATGGATAGTTCCTTACAGGCTTTGTGACAGAGGGCACTTAACAAGGAACAGGCAAGCACAGCCCTTCCCCATCAGCCACCAAGTCAGGGCTCAGATCTGTCCATCTTTGTGGGCTCTGCTCTGTTCCTTAGGTAGCCTGGGGAAAGGTGAGGGGGCCTTGGAATGATGGTGTATCAACATATGAAATGAATATATATTGGTACTGTACCTGCACCTTTTCAGGTTACCTCTCAATAACCCAGAGAGCCAAGCCTTATCTGACCTCAATTGTTACAGCTTTTTACAATGTGAGAAACATTATTTCTCTTTGTCTTCAACTAAGAGTTCTCATAGCCATTTCCTAGAAGTAGAAAATGTTTACTGATCATTTATCAAATGTTTTCAAGGAATGCTGAAACTTTTACTGTGGGTAGGAAGTGAGGTTTTTTGCAAATTAAAATATTTGACATTCAGTCTACATTTATTAGCAGAAGAAATTATTCTTTAAAAGCCATAGGAGAACTTGCAGGGGTCTTGTAATTGTGGAGCTTTGCAAATAATCACCAGTTGATACCAAGAACTGGAACAATCAGTCTTTTGAAATAGATTCCAACTCCAGGATTATGTGTTTGTGAAATAATGAGTGCATACCACATTACAATAATAATCCTTTTTATCTTTCTTGAAATTAATGAATGCTTTTCAGAGAGTGACGAGAGATGTAATGACTATGTGACATAAGAAAACTACATCAGAGGATGACAACACTGTAGTGATGATATTGCTCTGTTAGTGTGGTTTGAAGAAAACAGGACAACCATAAAATAAATAACTTCACCAGTGATTGAAAGGATAAATACCCTCTAGTTTAAGTGATAGTTATAATTTTTCTACTAATATTCCTCAGGAGGTCACTTAAAACTATACTGATTAATTTATTTGTTACTTTATTTCAAAAGGTTTTAAGGTAGCTTATAAAAAACCATAGAGTATAGCATGATAAAAATAAGTGGAAAAGGTAATCAAAGGAAAAATGTGGTAAAAGGAAGAGAAGAGTTTAAATAAGATGAATTTCGGATAGCATGGGACAGTGCTCCAAAGCCAAACCATAAAGTGTTTCCTGGAGGACAATGCAAAGACAGAAACATCGCTGGGCACATGTTTTAGAGGACCCTTAATTTACACAAAACCAGTCCTTATGGGATGCAAAAATTATATCTGACCTTGTAAGTTGGTGTTCATAGATCTTCATGGCGAAGGCACTTTCTATGGCAAAGAACAAAGCACTAGATGTAAACGCAATAAAGAATTTTATAAGACTATTCCAAATTGTGGATTTTAGCTAATCTCACGAATATTTAAATAGCTCTTTTCTTGCAGTGCAGGTACCTTATAGCATAGTACTGCTGCCTCTTCTCTCTGCATCTTCTGACTCTTAGCATCCGTTCCATTCATCCACATGTTGTGATCACTTCATACATTATTATTATTTTGACGGATTAAAAACAAATATTAATATATGAATAAATTTTGACTAATTAATAAGAAATTATTTAAAAACAAATTAATTTCCATGTTTCTCTTCTCAGGTGTTCTCCCTTTCTTTATCTACATTCAAATTTCTTACCATTTTCCTCCTCTTTGAAGAACTTGTTTTAATATTTCTTAAGGAACCAGTCAGCTGGCAATGATTTCTCTGGTTCTTTTTTTTTTTTTTTTTAATTTTTAGTTTTGAGAAAATCTTATTTCTCCATCATTTTTGAGGGATAATTTTTTCGAACATAAAATTATTGGTTGGGAATTATTTTCTTTCAAAATTACATTTTTACTTCATCTTTTCTTGCTTGCATGGATTTTGCTATGAAGTGTGCTGTAATTACTATTCTTGTTCCTCTAGTGTCTCTTCAAATTCTGTTTTTCCTTTCTGTTGCACATGCCTTGGTGAAAGCCAGACCTATTTTGTTGGATAGTAGAAAGGGTCTTGATACATTTGGACCGGTTTAATAAAAAATACTACAGATTGGATGGCTTAAATGACAGAAATTGATTTCTCACAGCCCTGAAGGCTGGAAAGTACAAGGTCAAGGTGCCATCTGATTTGGTTCCTGGGAAGAAACCTCTTCCTGGGTTGCAGACAGATGCGTTCTTACCATACCCTCACGTGGAAAGGGAGATTATCTCACTTGTTTCTGTTTTCATAAGGGCACTAATCTCATTCATGAGGGCTCCACCCCCATGACCTAATTACTTCCCACAAGCCCCTCCTCCAAGTGCCATCACATTGGGTTTAGAGATTCGATATGTGAATTCTGGGGGGACACAAACATTTAGTCTATACCAGGAACAGAAGAGAGTATGGTATGGCTCTTAGTGTGGTATTTATGTTTATTTGTCTATATCTTGGGCTGTGTTTAATGTTTATTGTAGCTTTGGGTATCAGAAACTTCACATTCCTTTAGCATCTTTACTTTGTAGGCTCTCAATTTGGAATTTCTTTAGTTCTCTTAATTTTTTAAAAGATATGCACCTTGTGGTTTGTTTAGCTACTATCTACTATTGTCATACTGAAAATCTGTTGGTGTGGATTCTACCCTGTGGTTAGGTAGGTGGAGAGGAGTATTTTTTATAATAATTAAATCTTAGTCATTTACTGGGCTTTGTCTCTGGGCTTCAACCTTCACAAGAGTTTCTCAAGTGGTATACTTTTCCACACCCCTTAGTTGAGAGAGGAAGGATGGAGGTGTGAAATGGAAGGAATATCCTTTATCCAGCTGGGATAAGGCTCTGGTGAAGTATTTTCCCCAGGAGAGGAAGCTATTTTTCTAAGAACTCTCTGCTCATTTCACAATCATTACTCTTCTCTTTTGACTAAGCCACCAAAGGATCTTGCTTGGATCTTCACCATGATAGTGACAACTTGGAGTTCCTGGAGAGAAAATCGCTAAGTATGGGCCCTCTTTTAAGAGTGCAACCCCCAGGAGTTTCTCACTGTTGCAATAGCCCACACTTAGCATTCAGAAATTTGTCAAAATCACCATTTAAGCATTTCTACCAGTTTATATCAGTGGCTTCTGGCTCCAGATAAGCAGATCTTAGGCATGGGTCACCGTTTTCACCTGTTTCTCCAGATTACTGTGTGCAAGTTTGCCTCCAGTTCTTCAGGTGGGTGGTGGGGGGTACAAAGAAAGTCATTGGTTTTCAATTTGTTCAGCCTTTACTTATAAGTATGCAAATGATGACCTCTAGCTCTTTACATGTTGGCACTGAAATTGGAAGTCCCTTGGCCTTGATATTTGTTTGCTTGATTTATTATTATTTTAAAGTATTTTAATAGATAAATTAAAATTATATATATTCAAGGTATACAAAAGATTTGATTCATGTATACATTGTATTATGATTACCACAAAAAAAATTATTTAACACATCTGTCACCATCCAAAATTACTGTTGTGTTTGTGCATGTGTGTGTTTGGTGGGTTCACTTAAAATCTGCTCTTTCATCACATTTCAAGTAAACAATACAGTATTACTTTTTTTGTTCTACAAGATGTACTTTTTATGTTCTGTCTTTACCCCATTGGCCTTAGGGGGGCACTCTTCCTCTTTTGGGATAGGGTCCACGTGTGGAAGTAAGACTACTTGTATTCTTAGTGACTGCTAGAATGTTAAAACATGAATTTTCAGAAGACTGAGGTTAACACAGTGTTGGGCCCTGCCATGTGCCTGAGGTCTAGCGCAACTTCCCGAGCCTAACTAGAAGTAAATCCATCCAGCTACTTCTGCGTACCAGTGACTCAGCAAGGCCCAGCCTGAAACCGCCTCTACCTAGATACAGCTGGCATGGTACCATGCCATTGGCCCAACCCTGTTACCACCCATCACACTACCTCATCCCCCACCTCCTTTCCCCACCCCTTCCCCACGCTCTATATATGCGGCTGCTTGATGCAATAAAGTTGAGTTCCTGCTTCGACAGACTCCCGGCTCCATGTGTTCCTGTTCGGGACGCCGATGCCGACACTCACCATCCCGCTCAGCCCCGGGGACAGTCAGGCTAGCCCTACTCTCCCCTCTCCTGGACCTGCCGGACAGCCCGGCAGATGTGGGAAAAAGTTGGCCGCTCTTTCTTTGCATCTGGGGCTGGGAAATAGCCCAGAGCTGTCTGCGGCCCTCTCTGCCTGTTCAGGTCAGTTGGAGTAAGAGGAAGCCAAAGTTTTTTCTGTTCTGTCCTGACACTCAACACAGAATGTCTCTCTTTTGGTCAGCAAAATGTGTTGGGTTTCTCCCCACCAATAACCAAAATTTTGGTGGCCATCAAAGGGTTTCCTATACTTCATTTGTGACCCTGTTTAATAGTTAGAGTAAGAACCCACAGGCAGAGGGCTGTGTCCCCAAGCCTGCTCCCCACCTGATACTCCACTCCTAAGTAGGAGGTTGTCACATCTCCTTCTGACCAACCAGCCGTAAGGTGGAGGTGCCTGGTGGCCCTTCTCATGTGTGATTATTTGCTAGGTTGGCTCACAGCCCTCAGTGACATACTTTGTGTGCCTGTGCTGTATTATAAGGGACATTTGAGAGGATACAGGTGAAAAGCCAGATGAAGAGGTATACTTATAGCTCTTTGAGGATTCGGCATACTTCTTTTTCAAAAAGGCAGTATTAGTTTGATATCCCACCTACACTGTGTGAGTGTTTCCTTCTGTACACACCGACACCAGCATCTGTAGCACTGGAGTTTGAGATGTGAGCTATTCTCACTCAATTCCTACCTAACTGGGATTAGGTGATACCTCAAGGTGCTTTTGATTTGCATTTCTTTGCTGATTAGAGATGGTGAGCACTTTTTCATGTGTTTGTTGAAGTTATCTGTCTTATTGAGTTTTTGTTCATGTCATTTGCCTAATGATAAATGGGATTGTTTGCTCTCTTCTTCCTCTTCCTCTTCTTCCTCTTCTTCCTCCTCTTCTTCTTCTTCTTCTTCACAGAAACTCACTTTGTCATCCTTGGTAGAGTACTATGGTGTCACAGCTCACAGCAACCTCAAACTCTTGCGCACATTGATTCTCTTGCCTCAGCCTCCCAAGTAGCTGGGACTAAAGGTGCCCAACACAACACCTTGCTATTTTTAAAGACGGAGTCTTGCTCTGGCTCAGGCTGGTCTTGAAAATGTGAGCTCAGGTAACCCACCTGCCTCAGCCGCCCACAGTGCTAGGATTACAGGCGTGAGCCACCACACCCAGCCTGCTCTTTTCTTCTTGATTACTTTGAACTGTGTAGATTTTTATGTAGTATTAGTAATATGTAAGCAGCTTCAAGTGTCTTATTTTCCCTACAAAGCTTATCTGTGCCCTTTTTTTGTAGCTTCAGCATCTGTTGTATTTCTCTGTTCATAATCCCTCTGAAACTCACCCATCACCCTCCCAGCTCCTGCACATGGCCCACTACTCCAGTGCATGACTCACCTCTTTGTGTTTTTAGCATTGCCAACGTGACATGCAAAGTATGTGGATGTTCCATTCAATGTCCAAGTAGGTGGTACAGATCCTAGTCTTATGCTCAGACTCCAGAAATGCCAGAGCCATAGGTTCAAGTTCCCCTTTCTTTTTCTTTTAAGGGAAAGAATGCAAGCCTATTAAAAATCAACTTAGATTAAGCTTTTACTCCTATCTGCCATTTCAAGAGGAACGTAAAATTGATGAATGGAATGAAGATGAAAACTCAACCAGATTACCTCACATTCATCACTTGAAAATATTCTTTCTAAACTCAAAACCCACATATGTAATAAATACAAGAACAATTTTGGGAATTCTCCAAATAGTCACACAAGAGAGCGCACTCTTTAGAGAAGACCCTTACAGGCATATGAGCATGGCAAAGCCTTTAGTGGGTCTTTTAGTGGGTCTTTAAGGCCTCCTAACTATGGGGTAATTCATACTGCAAAGAAAATTGTGACATTGTGAAGCATGTGGCAAGGCCTTCAGGCAAAATTCAGACTTTATACGACATTGGAGAAGCCATACTAGAGAGGAAACTTACAGATATAATGAGTGTGGTAAAATCTTTGGAATCAATTCCTAACTTACATGACAACTGGGCATTCATACTGAAGAAAAACTTTACAAAGGCAATGACTGTAACGAGGCTCTCAACCTGTGGGTTGCGACCCCTTTGGGGGTCAAACGACCCTTTCACAGGGTCTCCTAAATACATCCTGCATATCAGATATTTACATTACGATTCATAACAGTAGCAAAATTATAGTTTATGAATTAGCAACAAAAATAATTTCATGGTTGGGGGTCACCACAACACGAGGAACTGTGTTAAAGGCTCGCGGCATTAG
>CAUYPK010014474.1:0-87027 GCA_963574355.1 Loris lydekkerianus
ATTTACTTTTGGTTTGTATGCTAATAAACCCCCGGCCTACTTCCCCTAGAATGTTTGTTTTTTTTTTTCTTTTTTTTTTTTTTTTTTTTTTTTTTTTTTTTGCTGTTTTTATCTGGAGCCAGGTTTGAACTTGCCATCCCCGGTACATGGGGCCTGTGCCCTACTCCTTGAGCCACAGGCGCTGCTCAAGAAAGTTGGATTTTTACACATTCCTCAACAGGTTATTGGCTTTCTTGGGAGAAATACACTAGAATGATTTATTCTGATTTCTTTCAAGTATATCCAGTCTTTCCCCCTACTAGCTTGAGCTTAAATAAGACTAGCTCATGACAGCATGCTCAATGCATTAGCTTGTCAAATGGTTTTGCTCTGTGAACCAATCCCTTTTACTTTGGGGAGCATGCTGCTTTATATAGAAAAATTGATGTCCTCCCAAGCAGTGTTACTAGATATGCTACTAAGCTTGAGTAAATTTACATTCAACAGTTAGTCTCACTACTTTGTGACCAGCAACTTCCTTCAGAAGCTGGATAAAAAAATATCTTTATTTAGAGAGCTTCACAGACATTTTATTTATAACACCTGGAGATACTAGTCAATCCTTAATTAGCCACATACTGAAAGTGGTGCACTTCAGGTGTATTTTATGACTTCACAAGCTACATTGTGATAAAAAATACATTTAGTCCAGTTGAAGGGAAGAAAAATGAAGCCTAATGGGGAGGAAAAAAATTTTTCAACAGGACAAATCAACTGTTTTTGATCGTTTCAGTATTGTGTTAGTAACAGAGGGAGGAGCCTCTACTGCCCCGTTCTTCCATTGTCCCATGGTTGGAATGGAAAGTGTGAACACTCAGTTTCCTTTCAACCCAGCGGATTTAAGAGAAAGCTATAATACACATTCTTATTTAAAGAATGTTTAAAGGCATGAAGTATAATCTCTGAATTAACTTCAAAGAAACTGGAATTCTGATGCAGATAAGAGGCGCTTAGCTTCAGCAGCCTCATGGCCCTTTGAAGACCTTTAATTGTATTTCATGTGCTGTATCCATTTATTTCCTACTTGAAGAAAGGAAAGGGGGCAGATATGATTGTTTTTTACCTGTCTTAGACACAAGAACTAAGAGGACTGCTAAGATATTCATGAGGATAATAAACTATTATTTGTGGTTGGCAAAACTGAAATAAAAGAGATTCAATGAGAGAAAAGAGTTACTAGAGAGGTACATATATCATCAAACATTTCATTATTTTACCTCTATTACTCTGATCACAGCCTATCTCTTCTTTCCTCTCTCTTTAAATAAGAATCTCAAATCCTTATCAACTCTTTAAAAAACTACTTTGTTGGTTTTATCTTACTGGTGAACAAATACACCTTTCCAATCTCCGTGATACTTAGACTAAAAGATTTATTTTTGTTTTCTTTTTAAGTTATTTTTATATATTTTCAGATCCTGTAACTAAAATTATAAAGACCCATGCATACAAAAAGGGAAAATAGATATTTTGTAGTTCACAGGCGATACACAATCAATGGATTAAACTACTTTGGGTGATAAAATTATTTACGCCAAAACATTGCATTCAATGCAGCTGGGATTTAAGTATTTTCTTCACCTCCAAAATAACTAAATCAAACAGGAAAAAGATTCCATGTGTATTTGTCTTTTAATTAAAAACATAATCAGAGGCACAACTGCAGACTATCACCTATGAATTAAAATGTTAATTTCTTTCAAAAGAAGAATTTATTTGATGTCCCCCTTTGAAATATAAGAAATATGCAACAAAGAAAGGAGGAGAAAAATGCCTAGGAAGTCAAACACAGATTTGCAAAGCTAATTGAGCAAATTCACCACCATTTGACATTTTGCTAAAAGAAAAGCAGTCTTACAGCTGGGAAAAAGAACAATGCAAACAAAGACAGAAAAATACACAGTCTAAACTGATCTGTTGAACCCCAAAGCACTAAGATAGCCTCATTTGGATTGTGAAATTGAACTGTGAGCAAGTGAAAAAAATGTGTGTCCTAACACTTTCCAAGATCAGAAGAAACTGTAGGTGATCTACCTCTCTACCTTTGTTTTCCTTTGTAAGAAACTAATCTACGTGAAAAACAATAGCCTTCAATCCCCAAACCCTCATCAGGGTTAACAAATGAAACACATAAGTGAGAATTGAGGAGATTTCCCATCAGAACATTATAAAGGAAGGTTAAAAGTGGGCAGTAATAGAAGAGTCCAACAACAGGCACGGAAATAATTAACTTTCCAGCCCATAATCATGTAGCATATTAATTTTCTAGAGTTTGCTTCTTTCCAAATCTAAAACTTTTGCCAAAATGTCACTTTTTAAAGAAAATGGGAAAATCAAATCCATATTTTGTGTTTCCTAATAATAACCTAGCCCCTACTTAATCCTCCACAACCATCTTTCCACTCAACCCATTACTGAAATGAAAATGCTGTGATTAACAAATGAGTTCATATTGGCACAGGACACATATTGCTTTAGGAATGCCAGATTCACATGGAAAATAAAGAACTTCTTATGAGAACCCAGCATGAGGTGTCAAACAGCTGCCAAGTTAGAAGGCCAATCACATTTCCCCCTTGCTAACATCCTCAAGGACCTCATCAAATTCCAGTAAAATATTGAACCCCTAACTGATAGGAACCTGGCTTCAGGTGATACTGTTAACCTCCTAAGGTATTTGTATGGCCTTTTCAATTTAACCTGAGAATCCTGCAGCTCCTTTCCTGTACCACTGGAAAAATAATGGCTCTTTCCTTTAAAAAATGTGGCCTTGGCGATGGGCAGATGCCTGGTGTGCTTATAAAGTTACCTGTCTGCTTTGATATTGGTTTCTTCTTTAATTGCAATGGTGTTGTGGGTAGTAAGGCCACAGCAGGACTTTTCCTTTTCACAGGCCTGATGAGTACTTTGGGGTCTGTCTTAATAAAGTCCTGTAGGAATATTTTCACCACTATTCAGAGGATATGGGGATATCTTGTTAAATTAGTTTCATTCCACAGTGAGGAATGGTGGGGAGGAGGCAGAACTAGAGATGTTTGCTTGGGAAGGATTGTTTCTGAATTCATCTTCGCCTTACAATCAGCCCAGGTGGCCTGTGTGCTTTCCCTCTTTATCAGTCTTTCCAGGGAGGTTTTCCCACAGCCTCCTGGCAGGGGGAGGCAATGAAGGCACTGCTTGTGTGGAGCCTGCTTCCTGCGTCTGAGTACAGCCTCTCTCCTCCAGGACATGTTCGTGTCAGAGTACATTAAAGTCAAAGAGGTAGACTGACTCAGCTAGAAACACAGTAGGGGAGCTGCACACAGAAAACAATATCAAAGGAGAGCTGGGGGACCTTTAAAAGAAATAAATTAACTCAACAACCAGCTGTGTGTTTAGGAGTTGTATTCAGAGAACTATCACAATTCTGGTACTGAGTCTTTAATAGTATTATAATAACAATTAAGCATATGTAAGATTCTGAAACAAGGGATCCCTTCCATGTCTGAAATCTCCTCAGTTTTCTTTCCTAACACCTACTGGGCATCTTTCTGCTAGAGTGTATTGGTTAGAACCAGACGAAGGAGTTCTATGGGGAATCTGTTCTTTGTTGAATTGCAGGCTTCTTAAGCAGCAAATCCCAGTAGCCAGAAAACAAGTTATTTCATGATTTATTAGCATTCAAATAAACTCTGTATAGATTCTCTCATTCCCAGTTTCTTCCATAATATTCTATACCAATTCCAATCTTGTATGTGTCTAGGTTTCTGCCTGAATACAGATCCGCATATGAAATTCCAAAGTCCTACAGGCTCACTCTAAAGGTATTTTTTATTTTTATCTGGTCAGCTATGCATTTCACCCAGAAAAACTGATAAATTATTAAGCAAATATAGCATTGAGGGAAATGGAGGAATCTGAAGGATACATGAAAGAAGAAAAAAATTATTTTCTTACATATGATGAAATGAAAACATTCACTAAAATCATTACGATTCAAGAAAAATATTTATCAAGCATCAATTGTATGCCAAATTGTGTTCTGAGAACTATTTATATGCCTTAATTATAAATTAAATGTACATTAACTATTTCCATTCAAATAAAAACTTTGCACCCTAATAAATTAATTGATGTTTCCAAGGTCATTCAGCTAATACAGCATGAGAGTCAAGGTTGCAACCAAATCTTATGGTCCATCCAATTTCCATTCTACTTCACCATGTATATCTCAGTATCTAATTTCTAAGTCCAGGTTTTAGAAAGTCCAATATGCAACACAGAGGCTTTCATCTTGTCAGAATGTCTCAGGTATATTATAAGATTCTCTCAGGGAATTACAAATCTCCGCAGTGCTGAAGCAATTACCTTTTCCCCTTCATTTTGAACTCACATAGTGTTTGGAGAAAACATAGGTACTAAATTACTTGGATCATTTGTATGGAATCACAACTTTTCTGCCAGTCAATACCGTATACTTTCCTAATCATCATCCATTCAGATCATGGATAATTCTTTTATTCCTTCTAACAAAGCACATTACTCAAGTATTTTCTTCCTGATCTTTACACTTATTCTCTCTTCAGTTTTATTTTGTTTCTTTTTTGTCTGAAATTTAAACAGAAGATTCCATTAAAAAGTATTTTAGAAGGACCCATTAGGTAAATTACCCTTTTATGACACTTTTCTAGTCTAGCCTTGTATTTATTCTCCCAGGAAGAAGGTGACTATAGTTTATATAGGTTCCTTTTCTAAAATGAGTATTTACTTTCTGAAGATTGCCATTACTCTGTAGACTCCATTTCAGATTTATGGATCTGAGAAATATAATTAAATATAATTAAATACCTAGATGGCTGATAGACTTATAAAAAATCTGATCTTGGATGTGTAATGTATAATCTGATGCTATTATATAATTTTGAAACATTTGTCATATGTAAACTTTGGACATGTTCATTTTTATTCAAATGCAATTTTTCCATATAAATATGTCTCTAAAATTTATCTTTTCTTCCACAATAAGCAAACTATCCGAAATATTTTGTCCTTTTAGAAACACTAAAATTTATTATCCTTATCTAATCCTATATTCAGACTATAGATGTGTGTCTAGTAATTCATACTTTTGGAAATATATTCTAAGAAAATTTTCATTGAATTTATCATTGCTAGAGGAATATCACAATGTGTTTATTATGTAAACTATTGAAAAATAAATATTCAACAACAGAGGACCAAATAAATGTATTATAGTACCTTTTATGTAATGGAATAGTATGCAGCTATTTAAAATTATGTAGTAGAAGACTGAAAAGATGTTCACAATTTATTTTTAAATGGCAATAAAAGAATGTTACAAGACTACATGAAACCCATGATATCATTTTTGCCAAAAAATAATATGGATGAACAAAAGCCTGAAAAGATATGCACTATGCTGGCTTACTGATTTTAAAATTTTATCTGACACTATTTTAGTCAATAGCTTTGTATTCTGCAAGTGTGTCTTGTCTCAGGAAGAAAAGACTGCAATTGACATGAACTTCAGGTTTTAAGAGTTTATTCTTCAATATGCCCTCTTTTTCTTCTTCCTCTTTTTCTCCATATCTTAACACTCCACAAATGTATGTTTTTTTTCTTTAGCTAATGTTATTATGCCAAACTATCAAGTACTACTGGCATCAATATAGTTATCTTTTGCCTATTATTTATACTATTAAAGAGACTGAGTTCATCAGAATGTTTCCCCCCCCAACAAAGGATCAAGACCAGAGAGGGCGTATTCCAAGCCAGAAGGATTTCTATATCTCCCCAAGCCTCAGTTTCTTCCCCGAGGAATGGGAGGATTTGACCAAGTCATCTGAGAAAGCCTTTTTTGCACAGCCATCTCAAGACTACAGTGGGAGTAATGTATATCAAAGGAACAAAAAGATGGGGGTGGGGGAGGGCGGCCCAGAACAAACTCTTACTTAGAGGTCAGTTTTATCGTAATGGCTTTCAAATGTTTTGGTTCATCCAAATCATCTGAGGCACTTTCTAAAATTAGACTGATTGCCCCTTCTGAAGTCATACATCTAATTTTGAATTTAAGAGATTACATTTGGAGCAACTTAAGCAATCTGACACAGCAGGATTGTCAAACCAGTCAGTGTCTGGGAACCACTGACCAATGCCAGACGTTCTAAACATATTTCCATCGAAGACCAAGACAGAAATAGAACAACTGAGAAAACATTGAGTGACTTATTGTTCCAACATTAGTATTTCTTACCTTCCCTATGCTAGAAAAGTGGAAAATACAGCCACACTAGTGATGCTATTTTGATAAGCAACACAGGACACTTTGCTACCATGTTTTGAAAATATTTATATTTATAGCCATTTCCTAATAAACATTTTCTACTAAGGGTCATAGGTTTAAAAGGCTCTTTGTTAATTTGATAAGATACTGAGTTACTTAACTAGTATATCTGTTGGAAATCTCAGCTTTTAATGTGACCATTACACATAGAAGAAATCAATGATTTCATCAGCTTAATAGGGCTATTGCTCCTGTGCTCAATTTATTATATGGAGCTATAAGGGTGCCATTGGAGATGACTTTGAAAATTTCAAATAAATTCAATTTTAGTTTCTAATTCAAAATTCAGTAAATGTTCTTGATGGACTATAGTATGTGATAGAAATTATACACCAAAATAGCATAAATAAAAAAATTAGAAATACAGCATTAACAGTAAAATCTAATTTGGTAATAAAAACCAGGGCATTAAAAAAGCAAACACCTTCAGATCTATCCTTCTACTCCATATTTTTATTTGTTGACACTGCCATTAAACTAACATTTCTGATTCATTGATTCATTTCTGTGACACTCATATGCCCCAAATTTGAAATAATTAGGTTTTGACTGGAAAATTTTTCTGCTTGGGAATAAAAGTAGTTCATGCACGTGTCAGCCCATACTGAGTTCTCTTTTCAGAGATGCATGATGCAAAGAACACATATTCTCTTTTGCTTTCTCACTTATGAGAAATCTGGACAGGACTGGTTTTGCCATGCTGAGAAGGGAGGCTGAGGTTGCCAACTGCAACCTTTGAAGGACTGGATGGGTATGTCTAATGTAGGGGAGAATTATCAAGTTCATATGACCTCACATATCAGCTGCATCTTCCAGTTGTAGTCTTCCAATCTTATCAATAATAAGATAATTATGCTGATTTTCATTTGTCTAATGAGAAATTTTCATTTCTCATTTACACCTGTTTCTACGTTATATATAAAGAGAGACAGAAGGAGCCAGGTGTGGCAGCTCACACTTGTAATCCCAGCACTTGGTGGGGCTAGGGCAGGAGGAGTGCCTAAGCCTAGGCACTCTGTCTCTATAAAAAAATAAAAAAAAAAAAAATTAAAAGGTGTTTTAAAAAGGTGGGAAACAGAAGGATGCTATTTAATGACCCATAAATCCCATGTGGGGGATCCATGGAGAGCCTTCAGGGAGTTTAAAGCCCTCACCAAATTATATAAAAAAACCTTTACTCCAGTAGCCAGAAATGATTTCCATGCACAAAATTGCTTGATGATCCAGTTAAAAGCCTTTGTGTGAAAACAAAACCAACTAAAGGTGACTACGAAGTTATAGAAGTGGTTTAAAATCGGTACAGGTTTAATGGTTACAACTTTATTTTCTTTTCCTGGTAATGCATTCACCCACCCCTTACTTAAAGGGGGGCATGCAGCCCTGGAAAAGTTACTATTATTTGTTCAGAGATAAATATACAGCCCAGCCTGGCCAACCAGAGCCATTTCTAGAGATTTGTGCTGCCATAGCTAGTCGAGAAGATATTTCCTTTTGAATCTCAATTTTTAATTTCAATTGTAAGTAGAATAAAGGAAATCCAGAGGCTTCTAGCAGTCCCATTATGAAGCTCTCCATTTCTCAAATAAGGTTATTTTTTTTTTTCCTGAAATACATGGTAAAAGACCAAAGAAAGGTGAGGGCATGTTATATCATTGGCCTTTGGCAAAAAACATACACAATCCAATAAAAAATTTCATCTGCTTAGGGCAATTTGAGTAGGCATATATACTTAAAATTCATTTTTACACAGAAGTAATATATGCTTATTGTTAAAAATTAAGAAAATACAAAGGCAGAAAATAATTACTCCAAATATGGGTCAAAATGTTGATATATTTTCTGGTGTCTTCCTTTGTTGATTGGTTTCGTTTTGTTTTCAAAACACAAACATATGCATGCATGCATACATACAAATAAGCATTATTACTACACAAGTTTTTTAAACCCTTTTTTCACTAAATAATTTATCATGGAAAAATCATCTCATTTCTTTACTTTTTTTTTTTTTTTTTTTTCAGCAGATTGACTATACAACACATATTACTCTTAATCCTGCTTTTTTTTGCTTCCTTTCTTCCTTACTTCCAGGTGCTAGGAATTGTCCTACACACTCAGAACAAGAAAGGCAGAATTTTTCCATATATAAAAATTTAATTTTAGTGGGTGAGAGTGATAATAAACAAACAAAGAAACAAAATAAATCCAAATAGGATAAACAGTACCAAGAATGAAAACAAAACAAAATATTGTGTAGAAATATTAATACCGGGGGATAGGAGGAGATGGTCTTAGCTAGGATGATTAGGGAAGGGTCCTTTGAGAAGGTGAGAATTGAACCTGAACTTGCTGAGAATAAAGAGCTAACAGTTAAATATTGGGAAGCCAGTTTTCCAGGTAGAGGGAGTCACCAGGATTAGGGTTCTGAAGTGAGGATGAAGTTGGCGTTTGAGAAACATCATAAACTAGTGGTGGTTCAAGCACACTGGGTGAAGAGAGCAGCAGGTGATGTGGTCAGAAAATAGGTTAGAGACAGGTCACAGAGGGGCTTGGAGGGTATATAAAAACTATTGGATTTTATTCTCTGTGAAATAAAAAAAAACATCATGAGGTTTTAAAAAGTGAAACAATCTGTTCAGGGAAATTTAATTCACTGAGATACACCTGTGGTTTTCATTATGCTGGTAGCAGTAAAAAATGGAGAAAGTGGATAGATTTGTGTACATTTTTGAAGTAGAAACAACAGGACTTGAGTTGGGGCATTGATAGATAAAAACCTTGAGCCTCACCCCTCATCTATAAATTGAATCAGTGACATTAAATGGCCCCTATGCTCCCTTCCATGGCCTCTATCATGCTTCCACAAATAGCCTGCACATTTTAACAGCATTTTGATCTATAAAAAATTCTGAGGAGGTAACTTATTTGCTTTTTTCTATTGACTGCTGTTTAATTTCTGGAAAATTACATGGGTGGAAGGGGAAATGATTGGTGCAGTTAAACTCCTTTGCAGAGAAGCTGTCCTGTTGGAGGGTGGAGAGATGGCTTAGTGAGCTCAGCAGCTGGTTCAAACGTTGAGAATCCCTGGATGCAAAGGCTCAGATCTCAGCAGGATTCACTCAACCATTCATCCTTCCAAGGTAGATAAATTGAATGTTGCACAATTTAGAATGTGTGTGTCTTTCAGATAATGCCTTAGAAAGCAAATTCTGTGTGAACATTAAAGGCTATATAGCACTATAGAGGAATAGGGACCACCCCTGTGTCCTTGGCCTAAATTTTCTCCTTTCCTAATGTGGGAGGATGGATGACTTCAGTTACCAATATTTTACTGTTGCTAAGTCCATGTCATTTGCTTGGTTTTTGGACTCCTTCAGAATGAAATGAGCTTTATTAACCAAAAAAAAAAAAACTGTTTTGACATACTATGAGTCCCTCCAAAGTTGACTCTAACTTCCCTGTGCTTTTTAATGATGTCCCCATCACAGAGAGTCCAGCCCTCTCAGACAGGAACAAACAGATTTTGTAGGTGAAAGGTAGCTTGATCTCTCCTATAGGAGGTCTGCAGTCATGCTCTGATACCAGGGGAAATTCCACCACTGAAGGCTCCCTGCCCTGAGGACAACCCAATTGAAGGCACTGAAAGATGTGGGAAAGGACACTATGTGTGAATGGGGGGCAGCCCACCCAGGCACAGTCGCTAGACTGCTGTACCTTTTCATTTTTTTTTTCTTTTGCAGATTACATAAGTCTGGTATGAATCTGGTAGGATTTTGTTGAAAATTCAATAATGAAGTCTTGAATTTTTGTCTATAGTATCTAATACATTTTAAAAAAGACTTCATATGAATAAACCCTTTAACAGTATTACACATTTTTATTTTTTAAGTTGTAGTTAACTTTTCAATCATTCAATATGATACTGTGGTTTTTCCATGTATTCTTATTCCTCTCTTCCCTCTTATTCTACTCCTTATCACTTAGTGTTGGGTTCCTCTCTAAGAAATTAGTCAAGTATAACCCAGTACGGGACGATGAAACCAAGAAATGGAGGAGTTTTAACATTCAAGTTCCAAAAGCGAAGTTTATGTGTAAGGCAAAAAGACAAAGAGAAATACCAGTCCTTATAGACAAAGTTATTTCTGCCTTCTGGAATCCAGGCAAAATTGACAAGACAGGGTGAAAGGAGAAGGAGATGTGCTGGAATAATAATGAAAAGGTGAAACCAGGGGTTCAAGGAACAATATTTGAAAAAAGTAGGGACAATATATCCCAGCACCCCCCTGAGTAAGCAACAGAGAGCCACTTAGGAACTGAATCAGTCCATGGAACCAATGCGTAATTCATTCACTCTGTTATATTTTACTAGGTGCCTATCGTGATGCCAAACGTGGTGTTGAGGGACTAAGATGTATGTCATCAAAATGCCTTCCATTCAATGTTTTATCTTTGCATAAAGAAAAAAGGTATTGGGGGCCAAATCAGGTGAGTAGGAAGGATGTTCAAATAGTTATTTCTTTACTGGCTAACCAATCCCTTGCAGACAACAGCACCATGTGAGCTAGTGTATTGTTTTGATGCAAAGTTCAGATTGTTTTCCTCTTTTCCATGTAGCCTTTTCAACACTTTTAAACAGCAAACTTGGTTATCTGTTTGTCCAGTTGGTATAAATTCATAATGAACAATCCCTCTGATATCAAAAAAGGTTTTGCAACATTGTTTTGACTCTTGATATGGACTGACAGAACTTTTTTGGTTATGGAGAGTTGACTGACTTCCATTGTACATTTGACCCCTTTTTTCAGGGTCTCTTTATATTAAGGGGTTCTTTCTCTAGCCTTTGGCAAGTGACCAGCCCTTTCTCTAGACAATTATGTTGGGAAAGTCACACATGGAGAATATTGCCCTTTGTACAGTAACAATTGTGTTTCAAGAAGATTGCCTTAGAAACCAGAGTGTGTGGTGCGGGTTATTATATCTCTCAAACCTTGTATGGGGAAAAAAGGAGATATAATATCCAGAAGACTGCATTGTACCATAAATACGGCAAATGTATTAAATATACATAATGTGAGATTTTAGGAATATTTTTCATCAAAAAAAGTCACAGATTAAAGGTTTACTGCCAAAGTTAAAGGAACTTTAACTGTTGGCTGTTATTTCCTAGAGGCCATAAAATCTCAATTAAACAGAAACCAAATACTTTACCCACTTTAAAGTACAGTTTCAAAGATATATACAGAAAGGCATATAAATTATACTAGAATGAACTACATGATGATTTATAGTTACTAACTTGTAACAGGAAGGGGGATCTGAAAAAAGCAATGTTAGTAGAGTCAGACTTACTTGTGGAAAAAAGGTTACTAGAAATCCTAGGAGAGTTACATAAAATCTTCTTTCCTTTTTACTTTTTTTGGTATCACGTTTAGATAAAACAAATAAAATACTTTCTCATCAATAATTTGATGTGCTATTTGGTTTTTGTTTTTTTTCTTACAGGGCATTATGTGCATCTAGAAACACATTTACAACTGAATTGGAGTGGAGAGATCCTACTCTCGCTAACATATTTCAGGTGACCATTTCCTATAACTCAGCATAGCTTAACTCTATTCTTATTCCATTTGTTGGTAGCCTTTTTAAAGCCACGGTTCCTGGCCTATTTTTCCCAGCTCTCTTGCTACTGTCTGCATGCCAGCATATTTTACTTTTGAACCAGACACTAACTATTCATTGTTTCAAACTTAAGGTCATTTCATGAATTGTTTTGGATTTATAGATATCCATCCTCAATCAGAGAGTATTAAATTCAAATGAAAGAAAACCAATCAGCTAAGATACTTATTTCAATTTTGGCTTACCAAGTTATATTTTATTTGATATGCAACTGAAAGTAAAACACCTAAAATTTAAAGCAATTACAGGTGAAAATTATTTAATTTCAATCTTGAGAAAAGTAAGGAATTTTCCTACTTAAGAAGTTCTTCAGTCAGTAACTGCAGTTCGTTTGCTAGAAGACTTTGAAATATACCAGAAACAGGCTGGCTGGCAGGTTGGTTTGTGCTGCAAGATATTCTGACAACCTGTCAAAGTTCCACTTTTCTCACATTCTACCAACTTCTCTTTTCTAAAGAAAGCATGAAATGTCAAAATGACAGGTGCCGAAGCACAGCAGCATCCAGCTTCTGGGCCTATTACCTTAGGAAGGAAAGAGTTGAAAAGTTGTGCAAGTGACACATGCTGAAGAGTGATATAATTTGCCAGGTGAAGGAGTGGCTTGATGGAGCCTGTGTTAACCCTTTAGAGTTGACTGATTTGAGTTACATCCTTTGGGTGGAAATTCTAGAGGTGGTTAAAGGAAGGGAAAAAAAGAATATTTGAGCAATCAATGAGCCATTGGGCATCATTTTCTTTAGTGTTGGTGACTTTCTCCCCAATTTATTGAATGAAATCAATATTGCCTAGTTAAAGAGAATGTACTATTGCAATTTCATTATTTTCAAATGGAAGGTGGAACATATAGCCAGAATAAAGATTAGAACATGAGAAACAACTGCAGTTATATTTCCATGAAATCTGTTCATTAAAATGTGTGTGTATGTATAAATACCTATAGAGAAAGCATTAAATATGGCCTGTGTAGTTTATATTAATTGGGGGGTTCACCTAAATTAATGTGCAAGACTGCAAATACAGCTTTAAAATTTGTCTTTCTTACTTTCAAGTTCAGGTCCTGTCTTACATAGTTACAAGCAACTTGAAACGGTCAGCAATTTCCTTATAACATGCAAAGTCATATAAAAGCAATTTCTCCTAAGTGATCAACTGTGCTAACTGTTGCTACTTTGCTTTGTCTGGTTAACATAAATTATGTTTGAGGACAATGGAAATAAAAATAATGTAGTGATCATAATCTTTGGCCAGGAATAAAATGCACAAGAAATCTAACAAAACAGAAAAGGTTGAAGAATTGGTAGAAAAGAAAAAGATTTGATTTCCAAGGTTTGAGAAGACTTTACTAAGTTAGGGATGATAATAGGAGAGAGAAAAGGCATGTGGGGGGAAGGGAGAGAAAGAGAGAGAGAGAGAAATTTCTAGGTTTCTAGGTTCTTAGAGGAAACAAGATGTAATGGCAGCAGTCTGGAGATGTCATCTTACCCATTCTCCAAGAGGTACTATCATATACCATTTGGGAATTCAGACTCAGCAGTTGTAGCACAAATATCAAAATTTGGGAAGACTAACCAATTCATGTCCAAAGTTTATCATATATTTATCAAACAGAAATACTTAAAGTATCTGCCTCATAGTACTGTGAAAAATTAAATGAGATTATATGCAAATGTAGTAGTTATACCATGATTATATCTTTACAAAACCAGTTAAAATTTACTTTCCTTCCTATGTCTTCAGAAGAAAATAAAAGAGGGGCACTGCATTAAATTGGAACAATAAATCACACAAGGAAATTTTTTAGCTTGAGAGGAGTTATGATTCTATTATAAGAGGAGGGGCTATAATTAACCAATCTGTTTACAGTAATTAAATGTGTTATGTGTGACATTACTGATGAAGATTTACGACAGCAACAGCTAATAATTACTGAGCATGTATAAGTTGCCAGACAATGTATATAATCTATGTGGGTAGGTGTCATTTTAACTCTATTTAACAGAAGTGGAATATTTTTTTACAGAGTCACATCTAATAATTAAGTGGCAGACACCAAGCATCTTGGACAGTCTGACTGGGAAGATGGGGTTCCAAACTGCTTTCTTGAGCTTCTACTTCCAAATCAGAGAAAAAATACAAGAAGATAAAGGGGAAATGATAGATGTTTTCCAAGAAGATCATCATGCTCTCAGGTAATGGACAATTACCATTTTATGATAAGAATTTATGTAGGATTTTTATCTATACTACTCTTTCTCATATAGGATGAGTTTCTTCTGCTTTAAGTAGATACTGGTTACTCCATAAAAAATATATGATCATCTCATGATCAGGTAGTGTCAAGGAGGCCTGAGAAAACAGTAAGGACAGAGTTAAAAGATAAGTTTTGCTCTTTCTCCTCCCATCCAAGGAGTCTTTACTGGAATCTATTGTCTATTGTCATTCCTGAGTTTATATTCAGCTCTATCTTTGTTATAAGATGCTATAGGAAGCACCTTACTGCACCCTTACTTTGACTTGATACATCTGATGGAGTTGATATCACTACCACCCTCCTTACCTCCCAAGAGTTAAAAAGCAAAGAGGAATAGTGCACACTGCTTGATAATGATCATTATAATACCCTGGTCAAATTCAATAGTACAGAGGCTATGACTCCATAAAAACCACTAATATTGACTGTGAATTTGGCTACAACTACTGTCATAGACATGTGTTCGATATTTTGTTTAAGATGAGAACATCAAGGGTGATATGACCTGGAGATACTGAAGGCCATCACAGAGAGTCTGAAATGAAGACTTCCCAGCCAGAAAGCAGAGTCCTCATCAGATTACTTGAGTCTCAGGATCAAATCAAAAGTAAGTTACAAATAGAGTTCCAATTTTTTTTTTTTTTGCTTAAAATAATTCAGTTTTTTGTTCACTTGATGTTTCTTTTCATCTGCAATTTAGGCTGTCCAAAAAGATGGAAAATGTATTCAAGATTCAGGAAAATGTCCTATTGTCCACTGAGTCATAGTGACTGGAAACCTGGGAATTATAGTTCCTACAATATTTTGCAGGTTTCTGGTTACATTTTACCAATGAAAATCACACAAATTTTATCGAAAGATAAAAGGCAGTCAGAAGTAATATTTTTACTCCTATAACAACAATAAGAATTTGAGTGGATTCAAATTTTGTGAAAATTCTGGAACCTATTAGTAGTTCCCAGAAAATTATCTAATTCTAATCCCCAAATTGTAAATTATTTCCATGAATTCTGCACTTTCTTGACCCTCTTGAATGAAGATAAAATTTGCTACCAAATATAAGATATTTGCACTTTCTTGACCCTCTTGAATGAAGATAAAATTTGCTACCAAATATAAGATATTAGTAGTTCCCCTGAACTATGATTCTCCATCCAGTCTTGCCAATAGTACCTACTTTTTCTTATTATATTCTATTCTCCTTGGAATGCTTGGAGGCATTTGGTTCCCCAACCTGAAGAATGAAATGCAATGTTGTGGGCACTTCCTTCACCCCAACTGTTAAAGATTAAATATCTTTCATCACCATCTTTGAAGGCATTTTTACCTGCAAGTATTTCTAATAGCAAATAATATATTCATGTCTGATCAAAACAGAGCTATAAACACCTCCAAGCACACACATGCATTCTGAATTCAAGGTGTTGGAATGAACATCTCGCCATTGCTCCCACAATTGTCCTAGCAGGTAGGCAGAAACATGGACTTATTATTAGCCTACATTATAATTTACAGAAAAAAATGCAAAGGTTTAGCAAAATCTAAGAATGTTAGATTAATTTGTGCATTATGTTTACCCACCCTTCACCACGTTCCCTGTAGGGAACCCAAGAAATCCCATCACCAAAGTACTCACAATTACATTAGGGATACAAACAGTGCATATGTAAGAAACTCTGTAATTGCCATCTTCACTGTTTGGAATAACAATTCCACCATCCTGTAACAATTCTTTCCCTTTAGTCAAACCACTTAAACTCTGAGACTCAGCATCTTTAACTGTAAAGTGAGAATAATAACACCACTTTTCTGAGTCATTGACAGCCTTGACACAAAATAATTGTCAATGTTCATTGTATGTTGTTTTGTATATACTTTGCAAGAAACTTTTAAAACTATGCATTATGTTATTTAATCTTCTTAAATAACAAATTAGGTCTGCACTTTGTCTAATCCTCTTTTACTGTTACAACAGTTGATACTCACTTAGGCCCAGGATTGGTGTCGGACTCTTACATTTTCCCCCTATGCTGTACAACATTTATCAGATTCTTTACGAATATAAGATGGCATCATCATCACCATTATCAGTATCACTATTATTATGTGATCCTTTATCCTTTTTTAATGGTCCTACTTATATTTAAGTGCTGCTTATCATTGGTAAATGGAGGAAGGTTGTAAATAACAAATAGTTGATGACCACAGTCCAGTAAAAGCCCCAAGTCATGATTTCTATGGACCTCAGTTTCCTAATCTAAGATGGAAAATATATGATTGCACACAACCTGGAACCCCTTTTAATTATATTTAGCAAGTTTTTGTAAGCTATTTCTTTGAAGGCTGTTAGCTTGTGATACATGGACATATGTTCAAAGCTTCAATTAGGAGGATCATTGATGGTGGCAATATCAAAGCCCCTCCTCATTAAATATTAGTTATATTAATATTAAGTTAATGCAAAGAATTTTATCCTGGGGCTCCTAGGATCTCATCAGAGCATAGAATATGTTATTTATTCTCTTACATGATGAAGAATAACTTTTTCCTAGAGGGTACCTTATAGTCTAAGATTAATTATCACAGATTTTTTTTGTTTCTATTAAGATTTCATAGGTTCATTGAAATTATGTGTATATACATATAGAAAGATTACTTCTAAGTAAAAAATTAGAAATATGGTATTGCCTTTATTTTATGCAATGAATTCAGTTTCAACCTAATAAAAAAAATTGCTTAGATCTATTAGAGAATGAGTACCTCCCAAAAACTTTACTGTTGAGATTTTTTTTGAAAGTTTATACTCTCTTTATTCAAATACAAACTCAGTTAAATTACAAAATAAAATGCTGGGTTAAGGAGCATTACCTCTTTTATCATTCAGACTTCTGAGACCTTAAATTAGGTCTAGAATTTTAACTAATTCATTATAATACCTAACTTTTCAGCACTAATCATCATCATCCTAGATGTATAAAAGGCCATTTTTATTAATTATCATAAACCATAGATAATAAAAGAAAATAATCTGTCCCAGTTCTAGAAAAGTTACAAAACAACAACAACAACAAAGGATTACAATGAGACCCTTACATAAAGACTCTGTCATGTCAAATCAATCAACTGAGAAAAGAATAATTCAGCCAGAACGTTCATTGTTTGATGGACACAATGCCAATTAACTAATTTGACACAGTGCAATTAACAGGTTTGGCTTTTTTTTTTTTTTTTTAATGAATTAACTGTCTTTCCTTCTTATTTCAGTATCATGTAGATATAGAAGTAGATAACAGTAACAATATTGAAGGAAGAGGTTAAGTGATTTAATTTTGAAGACATTATTATTACAGAGGCCACATTTAATAAATCAATGTGTTTAAGATGCTTGGAGATCTATGGATTAAAGATTACTTTGCTCGTGGAGTATCTAATAATCATTATACATCGCAAACCCACACATAACACTAAGAGCTTGTCTTTCTTAGCTGTCAATAACACCATGCATCTCCAGGTAGCCCCACACCTCCTCTCCATCCACAGCAGCTGTTTTTCTTCAACAGAAATCATCTACCCTCTATAGAAACAGATCAAACCCTGCACCTCCCTGCCTCAGCCTTAATTACTGGTGCTTGACAAGTTCAGTTTAAAATATCAATGCAATAGTTATGGTAAGCAGAACACAAATCATTCATTATTTGAGGCTAAAACAATGTTGTGGTTTGTTTTTTTTTTTTTTTTCCAAGCAAGCTGAGTCATTTGTGTGGATGAAGAAAGGGAAAAAACTCACATGTTATTGTTTTGCTGCAAAATACAATGTCAAAGCAGACCTTCTTGGCCCTATAGGCAATTGTTTAATACTGTTTACTAATTGTGTCTTGCAGGCAATTACATAACACATGTATTATAGTACCTTCACTGCATGATATAAAACCTGCATAGGAACTGTGAAAGAGTATCCTGTCTAGAACAGAAAGGATAGTATATTAAATCATAATAAAACTTTATTTCTCTCCAAAGGTAAATCTCTAGCTATTTTAACTCATCATGTCAATCAGTAAATTTTAATAATCAATCATTTTTCATAGTTAATTCTAGTGAAGAAAGATGCGATCATTTAATTTGCGTGAAAGAGATATCATTAGTAGTTATCAGAATCAACAAATTTTGGAGTACAAGATGTGTATGATAGCTTAAATATTGTCTAGTCCAAACTTTGACAAAATGTAATAAAATTTAGGGCTACATATCAAGGCCATCACTGAGTCTAGACTCTATTTCTTCCTTCACTGTTATTTCCAGTGTCACTTTTCCATGTGATCTGGAATTCTTTAAATTGTAGGGAATTTTATAGAAAAAGTTTTGAATTTATTCCAAGATTGAGGCTGTGTTGTATATTAAAAGCATTCTTCTTCCACATGCTGACCAACCCCCAAGTAATCACATCTTTCTAGTCTTGGAATTGTGTTTATTTTAGTCAGTCATCTGTTCACCACGCCTACTATTTGATGGAAACGCCATAATGCAAGGGTCTGCATCTTCTATTTTCCCCATTGTTGATCCAGCCACATAGCAAGAAAGGGCTCAATAAAAACTAGGGAATTAAAATGCTCCCAAATCTTGATTTTCAGGCTACCATTGTGCCTTCACATGCTATCTTCCTTCGAACATATGCATGAGATTATATTAAGTCTAATAATCTGATGCTTTTTCTTTACCTCTCAATCAAGAGTGTTCTTTTTTCCTTAGAGAAGAAACCAGCACCTCTCTGGTGGAAAACAACATGGGTAAAAAGAGTACTTATGAGGGCATTACCAATTTCAAGGGGAAAAAAAGCCCTTTAATATAAGTTATTTAGACACTTCACAGTATTTTTAATGATACATCTAGATACATTTTTTTTCTAGTATGGCTTTCAACACGAAATTAATTTTTCATTCACAAAATTGTATGACATTATCATGAGATGGGCATACAGTGGTTTTGTACAATTCTTATCAGGTCTTATACATTAGTGGTCAGGTGTAACGTATATGCCTCTGCCGCCACTGTTTTATTTGATTCAATTACAAGGAAGAACTCTTTCTAACCCTACAATTCTACTAATAATCATTCTGCCTTCTTATCATAAGACACAATTTTCACCCAAAAGCAAATTTGGAAAATTATGGAAGCATAGTTTTGCCATATTTTCTACATAAAAAACACTGAACCTTATGTTGTGACGCACTGTACACTTTCCCATCCTCTGCTTCCTTTGAATTCATAAAGACACTGTGGCAGGAATATCAAACCAAACTGTCCTCATTTTTCTAAAAGAAAAATTTTCTCCTCAGTTTATATACATATACTCCTGCTTACAAATTGATTTTCTGTCATGCTTCAGTGTGAACATGTAAGGAACTTGGGCACCATGCTTCCTCACAAGCACATAGAGACATCCCGACCAGTCTCTTTCCACCTTCCTGTGTTCTCCATTGATTCATTGAGAGGTATGCAGATGTAGAAAACAAATGGTTGCTGATAATGACACATCAGGTCTAGTTTTGATCACAAAATCAACTAAGTGGGAACTAAATCACATGCATGGCAATATGTAAACCTTTAAAAATAGAAATGATTTGTAATAATAAACTGTGTTAAAGTTTTTTTCCATTGTAAAACTATGTAGAAATATGTTACATGGATCCCCTAGAAAGTATAATATGTGAGTATTTCATTGTATTTTTGAAAAAAAAATTCTGACATTTGTTAAAATGTAAGGAAGATTTTTTCCAAGACTATTAGAATGCAGACATTGCAGTAGAGGAGTAGGATTAAGTTCAACTTTGAATATAGCAAAGATACCTTTATATTTATAGCCAATGAATAGAGAGAGTGGGTCAGTGGATAAGAAAGTACTCAGAGAAGACATCAAGGGGGGAAGAATTCTAAACTAACTTTGAAACATTCTTGCTGAAATAAGGCTAGTATGATCAGCTATCAAGGGAGAAGAATTCCCTATGAACTGACTTAGCAAGATTCTTGCCACCATTGGACTAGGTAGACATAAGACTGGAGGGGAGTCATGGTAGAGGCCTACTTGAGAAGAGCTCAGGTAAGACCAGCTAAAGTTGATCAAGGAGAAAGTTGAGTACTCGTTAATTAACTTGATGGAGAGCTCTTATAGGGTGTTGTTTCATGAAACTGCCACAGAACACATTTAGGAAGACTCTGCCTAGTCCATTCTCATACATTTATTACACAATCAGCCATGCCCTAGAAATTGTTCTGCATTAATTCTACTTGTCAGCCACAGAACAGGTGATGCCAATTTATAGAGACAAAGTCTTTCATCAGAAAATTAAAATCACATAGGTAGAGCACATAAATAATGGAGTTAGCTCTCCTTCTGTTAATTTTGAGATTCCTTCCAGAACAATCTTTATTTTTGCTTAATCACCAAATAACTTTGAGTAAGCCATTTAACCTTTGGGTCTTCAATTCCTCATTGGGGTAATAAAAAGGTTTAATTGAATGATCTCTGATGCCCTTTCCATTAAAAATAATAATAATAACACCTATTAGGTTTTCTGTGCTTCTGTGTATTTCAATTAATGTTTTACAAAGAGCAAATTAAAACGATCAGTTTTCACTGCCATGGGGTGGAAAGATAAACAGAAGATTTTAGAGAGGACAGGAAGGCAAGTGTCAATTCCTAATCTTTGATAACAAAAGATGTATTCATTCTGGTTTTACATAAATCTTTCTGCAAAGAAAACTGGATGCTTTAAAAATACAACAATTTGCTTCAGGATGTAAAACTGAGGTAGAAGCATGAAATATAAATCCCACATGAATTATAAACAGGGAATATTCACAATTCTCAATAAGAAGAAAACTCTTTGTGCCAGAACTATAACCCAGTGGTGTTGATTTACCACTAAAGAACAATATCGACCTGCAAAATCCTATATATTATAAAAAAAAAATGCAGACATTTAACTAAATGAATTAAATTTGCAGGGGAAGCTCATTTGAAGGAGAGTAGTTAGTGAGTGAATTTCCTAATAGAATGCCACCCTTCTTCCTTTAAACTTACAAAATCAACATCTCACATTTACAGTTAAAAATCTCTCCTATTTGATACTTTACAAAAATAAAGTAGGAAAACGCATTTACATATTTACTTCACATCTGCTTAGCCATATAGATATGGATAGACGTGACAGATTTTAACTCAGAAGCAAGATTTGAGTGAGGAGTAGACATTTAAATTCATACTTTTCAATTTTTGTAAAGTATGTTACAATTTGATTATAATTTTATGGTAAATCCCAGAGTTTCTGTTGGCAGTAACCTTCAAAGTCATTTATTCTAACCCCAGTATTTTACAGAGATAAACAAGAAGTCTCAAAGAGATGAAAGTCTGCAGCTGGTGAGTCCCATAGCCGGGTCCAGAACTTCAGCTTCTTACTGCAGGTTCAGAGGACATTTTTACTCACCACAAACCAACCAGGAATTAAGCAAGTGATTCTTAGAAGGACTAACATAGGGCTCACTTGTGGAATCAGCATGCATTTGTCCCATGGAATTTGTTATCTCCACTTGTGTTCGTGTTATGGGGTCTGTTGTCCCGTTTTCTGACTCTGCGTTTGATTTGCAACTCTGGGCCATGGTAATAAGCTTCTCCAGAGAACTGAGCAGTGGTCAGTGAATTTAATGTGTCTTATACTGAGATCTGTGAGCTAAATTGTTACAGCTCCACCTAGTGGACACATTTACATAGAGGGAAATTTTAAAGGAGATGCAGCCTGCTGAGGACGAATCTGCAGGCAAGAGGCAGGATCCATCACAGAGGTTAAAGCTGCAAAAAGTTGTACTGACAACTGACTGTAAACTAAAGACTGTTATGGAGAAATCAAAGTATAATTATTGGAGAGGGGAAAAAACCATCATCTTTCTCATTACTTCAAGGACCTCTAGAGATTTGTATAGCTTCTGGAGGATGCTGTTAGGTATGAAGAGAGAGGAGTTAGAGGACGGAATTAATATAATAGAACCCACAAGTGAAAACTAATTCTCAGAATTTTCCTAAAAGTGCACACAGACAAATGAACTCAGCTTTTGCTGTCTGACTGACTCCTAAGATTTCTTAATTCCCAAATACTATGGAAAGGCAAATTCTGAATAGTAAGCTCCAGTCTTTGGCCATACTTAGTTAACTCCACCTGCCCTCCCAGGTTCATAACAAGAACTCTTTGCCCAGGGCATTAGAGGAGACCTTAGTTTATATTCACTGTCTGCCCTTTGCTGTATTTCTAAAGAGGCATGAACAGAAGCCAAAGGATTGAGTTTAATATTACATGATCCCTTGAAAGCAGAAGCCACACTATCTCTGAGAAATATGAGCTCCAAAATAAAAGTGCTATATATGTGTGTATATGTAGGAAAGGCAGACAAAAACCTTAACAGTCTCTCATGATAACTGTCAATATGTGCTTCTTTCCCTTCTCTCCTGCGCCCCTTTCTTACATTTAGCTTCCCATTACCAAGGAGCCGAGGAGCTTCCACTGTATTAATTTCCTCTCTAGGCAGACATACCTGGGACATATTGCTCCACATTAAGTAAAACTGCTTTCTGAGAAGAACTGACAAAACAACTGCTGCTGATTTTCTTTTATTCAAATCAAGGTTGTTGTTTTTTTTTTTCCTTTTTATCAACATCTATATAGTATATTCAGGAAGCTTTTGCATAGATAGCAATTTTAAGAATGTTCTTGACACTGATGATTTCTATATTTGAGACACAGCCACTTCTGAAGAAAGTATATGATGTTCTAAGGCTGAGTTGGCATAAACACTGCAGAATTAAAGGTAAGTGACACCTGTAACATACCGGATATGCAGTAAATACTTTGTGAATTGAATTAGAAAGACAGTTTATGGTTTAAAGGGTGTGATTTGCATGGTTCCTGAGATAGCTGGTTGAGCAAATGAAGTGAGATCATTAGAGGGCCAAGACCAATAGCTTCACGATAAAGTCTTTGGGGTCTGTGATTTGGAACTGAGGTCAAGCTAGTCCTGACCCTTATTTGGTGTATGAACATAAGTAACTTAACTAAAACCCGTGGGACTCAATTTTCTTGTCTGTAAGTTGGGAAGAGTAATAACACTAATTACTCAGAATTCCAGTACTTATAACATATGCCAAGTTCTCAACACAATTTTAGGCACAATATTGAAAGCAATAGATGAGTCTTGACAATTTGTGAATGTTAAATTGAGGAGCTGAATTTTGTGATTCAGACTTCTATCCAAGGTTTCACTTAGAAAGGATGGAAAAATGACAACAGAGGTAACTGACCAAGAATTATGGATTACTCAATGAGTTATAAGGTCCTCTGAAGAACTTCATTTTTAAAAAAACCTTTGTATGTGACATGAGTTTGAGAACAATATTTAGGCAAAAATAAACAAAACTGCATTAAAGACTAAGAGAAGCCAAAAACATACAGCCTGTATGTTGTGCTCAGGAAGATGGGAGGAGGAAGGATTCACAAATAAAACAAACTAACAAAAATAGGAAAAATAAACTGGAAATATGCCCACATAACCCAGGCAATTAAGAAATTTATGAAATACTTGCTGCCAGAGGGGGAAAATGTAATTAAGTTCTGGATACTAAGCAGAAGATATTGAAAACAGAGAAATCCGTACATTTCACAGGATGGAAATTGTAAAGCCAGAAGCATGAAAGACATTGGTAGAGAAAAGATCACACGGGATGTTTTGGGAAGTTTGGAAACATACCAGCCATGTTTACTATAGAAGTAAGGTGTTTCAAGCAGGCATCCTCAAACTTTTTAAACAGGGGGCCAGTTTACTATCCCTCAGACCGTTGGAGGGCCAGACTCTATAGTTTAAAAAAAAAACAAAAAAAAAACTATGAACAAATTCCAAATTCCTATGCACACTGCACATATCTTATTTTGAAGTAAAAAAAAAAAAAGGAACAAATACAATCACACCGCTTCATGTGGCCCACAGGCCGCAGTTTGAGGACCCCTGGAAAGTATCAATAAACAAGTTCATTTGTCCTATATTTCCATATGCACATAGTTGCTGCTTTTGTAAACCAAACATTTTGGCAAATAAAGGGGCACAAATTAAAGGACTAAACTGGTCAGTGTGATAAGCAGAATAATGGCTCCCAAGAAGATGCCTATGTCCTAATCTCTAGAACCAATGAATACGTTAGGTTACAGGGCAAGGGGGCATTAAGGGTGCATGCAGATGAAACTGAGACTGATAATCAGCTGGCCATAATTAGATTATCCTGGTAATCTGATGATACCAATGTAATATCACAAGGGAAAAGAAAGGCAGAAGAATGTGTGTCAGAATGATGTGATTTAAGAAATCAGCTAGGGCTGGCTTTGTAGATAGAAGACAGCAGATAGTCATAGAATGTAGGCAGCCTTAAGAAGCTGAAAAGGGTAAGAAACAAAGCCTTCTTCAAGCCTTCAGAAGAAAAATTCACCATGCCAACGGCTTGATTTTGACCGAGTGATTCTTGCACCATATTTCTTATTTATAGAATGTAAAATAATAAACTTGTATTGTTTTCAACCACTACATTTATGGTAAGTTGTGCCAACAAGGAAACTAATACAACAGTCTCCAATTTCAGCAAGTGAGCACAGGGAACCTGTACCATAGACGAGTAGTTAAGGCCAAACACCTAGAGGGCAATTAGAAATAAAAGAAGGCAGAATTAAAGCAGAGTTATCCATTTTAATTGCTAAGAATTGAGGTAGGTTCTGCCCTTCTAAGAGCACTCTACAAAATCCTCAAGGATAGGCTTTCCAGAGGATGTGCTATCAGATCCTCCTACCGTGTACTCATAGTGACACATTAGTTAAAGAACTGGGGCAAATAATTTTAAGAAAGTTCAGCCAAAGAGGTTGTCCCTGAAACTAGCAAGAAGGAGAACTTAAATAGCAGGAGCAGCAGGATGCAGGAATGAAATGCATAGAATATGAAAATTGTGGGGATAAGGATGTAGTCCAGCCAGAAAAGCAAATGAAACAAAGCCTGCAGGACAGGGCCTTTCATCCTCACAGAGGAAAGTGCTTCACACTTTCACAAGAAAAAAATAGAGTATTTTTTCTGGATTAAATCTTAGTAAGAGAAATAATTCCACTGGGTATTGTAAATTAAAATTCTTTCTCTGAATCTCTCCTTCTTAGGTTTATGTGCCAGTTTTTTCTCTCCCTGAGTTTGCGAGAAGAGAAGCTGGTATATAAAGCTTAGACAGATTATTCTATAAAAGCATTATTATATAAAGTATTATTCTATTATTATATAAAAGTATTATTCTATAAAAGAACTAACAAAAGTATCTACGTCAGAGAATTATTATGAGAATTACACCATGTCAGGCAATGAGCACAGCATTTAGCACAGGTTATTATTATTTTTGCTAGCTAATAAACTATCATGGATACATTAGAAAAGAGTGATTCATGGTTAAAATTCTATTTGTATTGTAGAACTTTTTATAGCTCTACATTCCTCTCAGACTAGAGCAATATTTCTTAAAGTTTAACATACATTAAAAACACTGCAGGGCTTGTTAAAAAAAATTGTTGTGCCCACTCTTCCAAGTGGGGCAAGGCTAACAATTTGCATTTCTAAAAAGAATCCAGATGATGCTACTTGTCTAGACATGCTACTGGTTCACACTATGAGAAACCCTGGCCTGGACTAAACAACTTGACTTGAATTTTCACAATGGATCACTTTATATTATTGCATCCTAAAATAAACCCTTTCAGTTTAAGATCTTATAGCAAATGATTCTATGTCTCAGTAGAAAACCATATAGAGAGTGGGTGATAAGAATCCATGTGATTAATTCCAGTAAACAAGATTAGAGAAAGAGATGTATTGTATTTCCAGGCTGTATAATTTAAGAGCTAATGCCTGATTCTCAAGCTTGTACTTTTTCTCAGTGGCAAGGAAATAATTGTGGAGATACGGAGTTGCAAACGGAGAATCTAAGAGTTGCAGGAATGTCATCAGTCTGGCTTCTTGAGCAGAGTCCATCCATTCCCACGAAGAACAAATAATGTGAGCAATAGTTAAGCTTGTATTGTTTGAATGGTCTATTTGTTCCCTCAGGATAACTTTGCTTCTTCTGACTAATACAAATTCCAAGTTAGGACTCATAAATGGATATTGTTAAGCTTTACTGACCTTGCTGTTATTAAGCTAGTCATTAATCAAGATTTAAGTTATACATTTCTTCACCTACTACATAACAAAAAAAGTAATATTAATATAATCCTTTCCTCTTCCAAGTTCAATGTCTTCCAGCTAGCAGGAACTTGCACATGCTTATTTAGAACCATATCACATTCACTTTGCTCTTAGTCTTCTATCATTCCCTTTTCTTCTATCTTTCCATTGTGAATGTTCAGTCCAGTTGCATAAAGGAGAATGGAGAGAGAGCTGTTTGTAGATGACAAAAACAAAAATCAGATGGCTTTGGAAAGCCACTGAGAAAGTACTACGGCCTAGATTCAACAGCAACTAGAGTTTATCATACTGAATCCTTACAATAACCTCTGTACTAGTCTGCTGGCAGTATTAAATTTCTCACAGTTCTGGAGGCTAAAAGTCTAAAATTAGGGTGCCAGGAGGGTTGGGTTCTGTTCAGGGTCTTCATCCTGTCTGGCAGACACTGCCTTCTTGCTATGCACTCGCCTGGCAGGAAGAGAGGAAAGGGAGAGGAAGACAGGGCTAAGGAGGAGGAGAAGGTAAAGGAGAGGGGGAAGGTGAAAAAGAGGGGGAGGGAAAGGAAGGGTGAGAGAGGAGAGAAAAAGGGAGAAGGAATGGGAGGGGGAATGTAAGCTTTCTGGTGTCTCTTCTTATGAGGGCGCTAATCTCATCAATAAAGGCCCCACTCTCATGACTTCATGAAAACGCCATCTCTAAACAGTATGATATTGGTGATTAAGACTTCAACATATTAATTTGAGGGGAACACAAATCAATCTATAGCAACTTCTTTTCTGTTATAAACAGGATAAGGATTTCCTAATCTTCACCACCAAACAGTCTTAACTGAGTTTTCCAGATGTTCCTCACACCTATCCCAAATTTAAGTTATACAGATAATGCAATTCAGTAGTACCACTTTGTCCACAGTTTTCCCTTCTGAGGTTTCAGTTACCCATGGTTAACCATAGTCTAGAAAAAATTGAATGGAAAATTCCATAAATAAATAATTTAAAAGTTTTAAATTATACACTGAGTATCGTGATAAAATCTCATTCCATCACAATCCATCACAATCCTTCCCTGGACATGAAACATCCCCTGAGCAGCATACCCATGCTATTAACTGCTCTCTAGTCATTAAATAGCCCTCCTGGTTATCAGATTGATTGAAACAGTATCATTACATTTTATTATTAGTTATTGTGCCTAATTTGTAAGCTAAACTTCATCATTGTTATGATTATGTTTAAAAAAACAAAAAAACACAGTGTATGTAAGTTTTGGTACTATCTGTGGTTTCAGGCATCCAGGTTCTTGGAATATATCCCTGATGGATAAAAAGGAACTTCTGTAAGCATTTTCTAGAACTGATTTGAGGCAAACAATAAAAGAAAAACCAAATAGGGTAAACACTGTAATAACTGTGTTTACTTAAATATTTATAAAACCAAACATTTGAAGTTTTTTGCATTCGTTTGTATAACATGTTAACAACCATACAAGAAGACAGTAATTGGAATCTGCTCTAGAAGCAAGTGCAGTATTTTGTATACTGTACACACACACACACACACACACACACACACACAGAGAGAGAGAGAGAGACAGTTCCATGACCTTTTATTCTCATGATTTGCTTTAATAAACAGAAAGCTGGAACTGTAGCATAAAGTATTCAAAATCTTTACAACAATCTCTTTCTTCAAATCCAATGGGTTTATTTTTAAATTTGTCTTTAAGAACAAAAACAAACTAAAAAATCAATGTCTTTAAAGTTATTTCCCTAAAGAATCTTCTCTTTGAGTAGCTGGATGAAGGTGCAGAGTCAGACTAATCAAAATCCCTTTGTGCAGTGTTTTTCATTCTGTGTATTGAATGGATTCACTTTCTCTTTTCCTTAATGGCATGTCTTCTTTCTACTTTAGATTGTAATTTGCTTGAGGGCAGAGGCTGCATTTTCCCTTTGTTGAGCACAAGTATTTTGAAAAAGCCTGCAATATTGTAAGCACTCAATAAAGTTTTGTTGATCATAGTGATGTTTCTGGAAATGTCTAAGAAAAAAGCAGATGACTCTGGCTTTCTGTGGCCTTCTATTTCTTATTCTAAAGTACCTTTTCTTCCTTCCATAAACAATAAAGTACCCAGGCCGCACATATGTAGGAAAGTGAGTCAGAAGAGAAATTCATTTTTCCAGTGCCCTTATGTGACTTCTTCAATGCCTTAGGAATCTGCTTGAGGATTTATTTTAAGCATACCCACTATGCTGTCTCTAGACTCCATAGTACAGGATATGATTCCACCTCTCCTCCTCAATCCTCACATTCTTAATGCTTAAACTGTGCCCTTGCAACTTTTCTATTAGTTAAGAGATGTACAACATAGGGGCAAAAATCAATCTTAATTAACACGAACTCTAGAATTATGATCGAAGGAAGATACATTAGCCCAGTGCTTCGAGACCCCCATACAATGTTGTTATTGATGTTTGGACAGATGGGGAAAGTGAAACAGGAGTCAATACTTTGATCTACTGTGTTCTCTAAGGATCTGAATTTTTAACACATCCATAATGAGTGCTGGTGGTGTTTAATAAATACATAGCAGACCCTATGAATGGTCCTGCGTGTAAAAGACAACAACAAAGTCCCTGAATCTTGCAGATGGTAGAAGATATTAGGCTCAGCCTAGTAGAACTGAGAGCTAAGTATAAATTTTTTCCCCAGTGACTTCAATGTCTGGGGAGTCATTTTGCCAAGGTGATCAGTGCTACTCACATGACCTTAGGCTGTTCCTCAGGGAAGAATGTAATTCAGTACAATTATTCACTTTCTGATGTTAAGAATTCAATTACCTCTCCTGCCTAAATGTGGTAGACAGATGTTGCTCCTTCCAACTCTCTGTGCTCTCCTTATCTAGGATAATCACCAGTCCCACAGTATCTCCTCTGTAATAATTCTACCTTAAGGCCCCAAATTCCTGACCATTGTCAATTGGTTTATGAGGACATCTGGCCTTAGTGAACCAATCAAATTCTCTCTCTGGCGAAGTTAAGATTCAAGAAGCCTGACTGTTGTTTATAATGTGATTAAATGGAAAAGTCTTTTAATTTGGGGGGAGAATAAGGCTGTGATTTTGAGGTGTCTCTCTTCTTGCCTCTTTTACTTGAGATGCAGAGAAATTATTCTGAAGAGAAAAAGAATGAAATATGTTTCCAGAGTAGCGTAGAAGAGTCCAAAGTATTTGTAATTGTGTGAGACTGAGAGAATCAGCCATCTTACTGACAACAGCTCAACTGAGCTCGAGTTCCCCTTTCTCACCCTTGGCTTCAGTAAATACTTCCATATTTTTTTCATAAATTGTTATTTTGTCTTAAGTTACTGGGAGTAGGTTATTTTTGGAACTTAAATATTGAGTCCATTGATTCCTTTGAAAAATATTTGCCAAACTTTCAGCAATATTTTAAGACACTGTGCTTCTATTTGGGACATGGAGATAGAAAAGATACATTTTTATGCCTCAAGTAGATGATCACATAGGACAGACAGTAAAGCAACAGATCATTTTGCTATGCTATAAGTGAAATGAACGGCCAATAGAAGGCCAGGAAGTAGCGTAGAAAATGTACAGATTAGCAATTTGGAGAAAAAATGTGGAAAAGTTAATTACTGATACAAGTTTTGAATGGGCAATGGAGATTTTGTAGGTAGATAAGGAGGATAAGAGTATTCTTGATACAAGAAACAGAAGATTTAAAAACGAAAAGGCCTAAGAGATAGTATGTATTTGACAAAAACAAAACTATACAAAGTAGTCATTTGCTGGCCATACCATGCACAGTATCAGTTAATGAAAATGGAGGAAAGGAAAGAAAGAATGATCAGATCTTATTCCATTCTAAAAAGCTTGAACTTAGATTGTATTTTAATGTAACAGTTTACATACATAGGTGTAAAATTACACTAACTGTTAAGGAATATTCCCCCAATGACAACATCTCACCAGTGGTGGAGGCATATGAATAAAAATAGCCTCTGAAGCCTTCAAATATCCAGATGCTTCTCAGGACCTACACAGACTGTTAGAGACCCCATGGCTTGCATAATCTGACTGTGCTTCACATCTCTTACATGTGGATTTGGCAAGGATATGTTCTCTACTCTTGGCTTATGGTCAGCTTAAGAATGCCTATTTATCTTTGTTTTTCACTAAACCTCAATAGGTCTCTAGAAAAGGGAGGAATTCCACAGGTAGGAAGGAATCTGGTTTGGCTGTAGAGATAGAATCTATCTGGCCAACGCAAACATTTTCCCAGTCTTCTCATAGAACATAGACTATTCCAAGAAAATTCAGAAATATGTTAAAGGGGACTTATATTAGAAAGAACTAGAGATCACAGAACATGGAGAGATGATTGATAATTTATATTATTATTAATTAAAATATAATGAGGACTAATTTGCTACTGGGCTCTTACTAGGCATCACATACTGTGCTAGATGTTTTATGCACATTTTTGTATTTCTTTTCAAAAATTCTGAGGTATATACAATTATTGATCACATTATACAGATGAAAAATACAAGAATTAGAGATGTTAAGTAACCAGACTGAGTTTATAGAGCCAACAAGTGTTAGGAAATATACATAGAATATCTCTAATTTTTAAAACATGAAATGTATAAATATAATCTTTTTTATTTTACTGAACAGCAAACATAGACTTCAAATAATAATTTATAACTATCATTCATTAAAAGCTATTCTTGGTACTCTATTTCTACTAGTTTATTTAATGATCCAAAATGCACTATAAAGATTCATACTATTCTTACCTCCATAGAAGATTAAAAACAAAAACTGCCGATTCTGCCAATAATAATTAAAATTTTATTAGGCAAAATTAAAGCCCACATTCCAAAATAATTCTCCCACCCCACATCTTAATCCCCAGAACATGTAACTATATCAGGTTACCTGGCAAAGGGGGATTAAGGTTGCAGATGAAGTTAAGGTTGCTAATCAGCTGACCTTAAAAGAGGTACAGTATCTTGAATTATCCAGGTGAGCTCCCAATGTAAACAGAAGTGTTCCTAAAGTGAAAAAGGAAATCTAAAGAGAGAACATGAGATGTCAGCATGAGAAGGACTTGGTCTTAAATTGTTGGATTCAAATATAGAAGTAGGAAGCCATGATTCAAAGAAAGTGAGTGGTTTCTAGAAGCTAGAAAAGGCAAGAACATGAATTCTCCCCTAGAGCTTCAAAAAAAGAAGTGAGAACAATGTAACCTAAAAATTGTACCCTCATATTAATTTGAAAAAATAAAAATAAAACAAACAAAAAAAAACGAAAAATGTATTCTTCCCTCAACCTAAAAGAGAGAGAGAGAGAGAGAAGACAAGGAAAGCACTCTGCCAAAACATTGATCTTACTCATAGATCTATAACACACTCCTGCTCTGCAAAAATGTAAGATAATAAATGCCTGCTGTTTTAAGCCATGAATGTGTGGCAATTTTTCACAGCTGCCATAGAAAACTAATATAGCACTTCACAATCATTTAATCCTTACATCAGCCAACCAGGTTAACATAATTATTTTCATTTTACAAATAGAGGAATGGAGACTGATTTTTTAATTAACTTTTTCAGAGGCATTTACCTAGTAAACAGGAAACTACTCTCTCTAATACTGAAACCTTTTTCTAGACAAAAATTATACTGGAATGACTCAACAATTTTATCAAGTATCCAAGACACTTTTGGTTGATTTATAATTGGGTATTTCAAAGCAATAAATAATTCTCTAAATTCCTTAACTTTTCTTCTAACCATTTCTCACATTAAACTGTAGAACTGTTGCTGTTCTTCAGAGATATGCTAAGGTAGGAAGGATTTAAAGATAAATGCCTATTATATTACATTTCATCCTTTCCCCAAACCTCACAATTTCTGTAAAAAATGTGGCATACTCCAATGCTGCTTACAAGTAGTAAGGGATTAGAGGAAATTCCTTCAGAAGCCCACTCTGCTATAATGCTATGAATTGTCTCCTAGTGTCCAAATGAATTTCCAGTCTTTTTAAAGTACCTAACTTATTCAACCTGCGAGTTATTACTTTAACAGATGTGGGTCTCTTGCACAAAGTGTCTAATTGTATATACTGTAGAGTAAGGGGAGGTGGTGGATAAAAGACAGAGAAAACTACTGACTTTTCCAATGCTCATTATGTGGATATCTTTTTTTTTTTTTAATGATACTGACTTGTATTTAGGGCACATCCTTTTCCCCAAAGATACCCTACTGGGATAGATAAGGATATAGAAAATGTCTTCATCCATATAAGATATCTATTTTTGAGTAGGAAGAGGCAAAACATTATTTCCTTTAGAAAGCAGTGTATATAATTATCCTTCTATTGAACTATCACTCTACCTACCATCCTTCCATCCATCCAATGCATATTTTCTAAACTAACATAGGCAAGTAACTTTATTTTAACTTTGGAAATATAGCTACAACATATAAAGTGCATCACAAACTACTGGAATATGTAAACTAGCATTGAAGCAATGTATTAACCAACAGATAATAAAGTACAAATTTTTCTAAATATGGTCTTTTTTTTTTTCCTGTAGGTATCAGTAAGATATCCAAAAGCAACTTAGAGAATAGTGTCCTTTGAAATGTGAAATCATAATAGCAGTGCATATAAGATCAGAATGGAAACAGTCACTTTACAGGAGGAGAATGGTGGCTCTCTAACTGGAATAAAAATGAAATTAATTACCATAAAAATTCTCTGGCCTTAGTTCAGGGTAAGTATTCTATACCATTTCTCTCACAGAGTACAGCTTCAACACTTGAACAAAATGCATGAAGCAGAAATTTGAGGTCTTTGAAAATTAAACAGTAGTAGGCAAATTTGGAATAGGAGCCCAGAACTCAAAATACCACTGAACTGGAAGTGAGGTTAGTGTTTTTTTCCTCTAGTGCCCTCTGGGCTAAATTCAATATACCAGAATTGAATACTAGGGAACAGAGGAAGCTCCAGGAATAAACTTCCAGTTCTATCTCAGGGAGCGAGAAAGTGAACATGTAATTCTCACAGGGAGTTTGAAAATTCCCTTTGTTGTTATTGTTGTTTTTATTGTTTCTTTTCTGTTCTCCTTTGCTCCAGGGTTTAAGCAATCCCACAGTGGCAGCAGGATCCACCAGTAATAGTAGGCTGCAAGGGCTAAATTCCTGAATGTAAAGAATCTTCTTGTCTAGTTGGTAGAATTGTGGTTCCATAAAGGTGTGGCCAATCATTTCTTAACAGAGAATAATAATTTGAATTACCGGGTATTATTCACCGGAAACCATAAAGGTCAGAAGAAAGGTGGCATATCTCTTACATGACAGCAAAAATGATCTCTCATCCCCAAATTCTATATTCTCTGACAAAATCCTTAAGGAATAAGAGTGAAATAAAGTCATTCTGGGATGAAGGTAGACTTAGAGAATAATTTCATCAGATAGGAAAGAAATAATACCAAAAGGAAATTTTTATTTATTTATTTTTTAGAGATAGAATCTTACTCTAACACCCAGACGAGTGTAGAATGGTACAATCCAAACTCATTGCAGCCTCAAACTCTTGGACTCAAGCCATCTTTCTGCCTCAGCCTCCCAAGTGGCTAGGACTACAGGTGTGGACAACCAGGCCCCAAAAATTATTATTATTATTATTATTTTTTTTTTTGTAGAAATGGAATCTCTCTATGTTACCCAGACTGACCTCAAACTCAAGCAATCCTCCCACCTTAGCCTCCCAGAGTGCTATAATTAAAGCCATGAGCCATGCCTGGCCACCAGAAGGAAATTTTGAGCAACAGGAATAAAAGAACAGCAACAAAGATGATAAGCATCTCAGTAAATATAATAATCTTCTCTGCTTGATTTCTTTAGACAATGTTTGACAACTGAAATTGTAAAAAAAATTGCTTAATGTGATGATCAATGTATAAAGATGTAATATATAAGACAACTGTAAGATTAAATATAGGAGAGTAATGGTAATGGGACCTACATGCTAACAAGATTTTACATTCCACTCTAAGTGGTAAAATACTGAATGAAAGTAGATTGCAAAAAGTTAAGAATGAATGTTATAATTACCAGAGCAAGAACTACAACAGAACTATATACATATTATAATTTCAAACATAATGTAAAGATCAAAATGGAATATTATAATTTAGAAATAACTTAAAATAAACCAAGAAAGGGAAAAGAGGAACAATAACAACAACAGAGAAAATAAATAGAAAACAATTAATATGATGGTAGAACTAAATCAATTAAATCAAAACTTATTAATAATCACCAATGCAACTGCCTCAAATATGCCAAATAAAAGATATACTGTCAGCATGGATTAAAAATATTATATTTTTAATATAATATTAAAATAACCATCCATATGCTCTATCAAAGAAAACTCAGTGCACATGTAATGATATAGGTAGGATAAAGCAATAGGGTGGAAAAAGATCTACCATCTATTAGTTTTTAAAAAAGCAGGGGTGACTGTATTAATATCAGAAAGTTGACTTCAAGGCAAAGAAAATTACTAGGATGAAGATGGACATATGTAAAGATAAAAAGACTCAAAACCTCAAGAAGTCATAACAATACCAAATGGCCATACACCTAACAAAAAGTGTTAAAATATATGAAGCAAAAAAACAAAAAACAAAGAAAAAAAAAAGCAAGATGAACTAAACAAAGTCAATTTATAGTTGGAGACTTCAGCACCTACTGTCAGTAAAAGAGAGTAAGTAGACAGAAATACAGCAATATATAGAACTGAGAAAAACTATCAACTGGCAGGGTCTAACTGCCCTTTGTAGAACACTCCATCCAAAAAGAACAAACTGTACATTCTTTTTTAAACCTTTTTAAACACTCCTGCGACATTCACTAAGACAGACCACATCCTAGATATAAAAAGTACTAATTTTAACATTTATAAAAATTAAAATTATACAAAATACATACTCTGATAATTATAGAATTGAACTAGTAATAAATAATGAAAAGATAGCCAGAAAAATATGCAAATATTTGGAAATTAGCACACTGTAAGTAATCCATAGGTCAAAGAGTAGGGCACAAGAGAGATTACAAAGTATTTTTAAAATTAAGTGAAAGTACAAATTCAACAAATTGAAATTTGTGAGATGTAACTAGAGCAGTGCTAAGAGAAATATTTATAACATTGTCTATATTAAAAAATATGAAAGGTCTCAAAACATGGACTTAATTTCTCTACCTTAAAACATCAGTAAGAACAAAATAAATTGAAAATGAGCAAAAAGTCAGAAAAAATAAACATAAGGGTATTTATCAATAAAATTGAAAAGAGAAAAGCAAAAGAGGAAGTATATGGAATAAATGCTCATTATTTTAAAAGACCGATAAACTGATAAACTCCTGACAAAACTACCAAAGTAAAAGATGTGAAAACTAACTAGAAACTACCAACTCTCACTCAACATGAAACATAAAACAGTAACGGTCCTGAAACTATTTTTAAAAATGAATGCATAGTTGAAAACCTTCTGAAAAAAGAAATATCCAGGCTTAGATGTCTTCACTGTGAAATTCCCATCTGATGGATACCATGTAGGTGTATATGGCACACCTCCTGGCTGAAGGACTCAAATACAATTCAGACTTTCCCTAACAAATGCAAACATTGTAACCTAATCACATGTATGTACCTTTATATAAATCTGGAAAAAAAAAAGACTAAATAGCACCAATTCTATATAATCTCTTCCAAGTAATAGACAAAGGAAATAATTTATTCTGGAATTACCATATATACCTGAGTGTAAGCCGAGGTTTTTCGGCACAAAATTTGTGCTGAGTTTGGGTTTTTCGGCACAAATTTTATGCCGAAAAAAACTCGGCTTATACTCAAGTATATACGGTAATTGATGGGCTTCTGACCTTAAGGGTTGCATCAAAACCAAAGACACATGTAATAGAATAAACATGTGGTTATAGTTGCCAAATAAAATTACAAACACCCAGTGAGAGAAGGATTTCAATTATGATTGAAGTTTAGCTGGTTTTACTTTTAACTAAATTAGCAAAAAAGGGTGAATCCCACCAACTTATAAACATAAGCAACATAATATTGACATTTATGTTTTCTAAATGGTAGAGTATCTGGCATCAATGTCTCCCTATTTAGCTTTCATTTACCTTTGCTTTTGCTAAAGAAAACCCATGCTCTCAAAGAATATTAGCCCCAATATATTTTATTTATGTAGACCTCATCCTTTTATCAAGTGATTAATTTAGACATGGGTATGCCAAAGAGACATGAGAGAGTATCACCTGAAAGACTTAAGGAAATCATTTTTTAATCTTATTTTTATTTATTTATTTTTCAAATTAATATGAAATATTAACTGAAGCAGAAAAAGTTGTGTCATTTACCAATGCTCACACAGTTAATGAAAAAGTGGGTATAATATGAGGGTACAATTTGTTCTCACTTCCAAGGTAAAGTTCCATTTGTAGAAGAGCACCTCACCCAGGGGACGTGTCATACACCCTCACAATGTGCACATTAGGTGAGGTCCCGCCTCATTCCCTCCCTCCTTTTGCCAATCCTCCTCCCCTTCCTCCCCACTGCCTTTCACCCCTGAACTAGACTATATTAATGTTTTATTGTTCTTACGAGCATGTAATTGATTGTATATTGATTTCACACAGGATATTTATTTCTCCATTCTTGCAATAAATTACTAAGAAGCATGCATTTCGACTCAATCCAGGTAAGTTCCCTTTTCCTTCCTGAAGATAGTGGATGCACATGCACATGGAGCTGCAAATGGGTGACACGTCATTGGATCATACACAATGACAGATTAAATGCACATTTCCACAAGCTGAAGATGCCAGAATGGAAATGTGGAAGAAAATGTGGTAAAGTTACTAAATCATATAATGAAACCAGGAAGGCTATGTTAACCAGTGTGATATAAATGTGTCAACTGGTCTATGAAACTAGTGTATGATGCCCCATGATCATATCAATGTACACAGCTATGATTTAATAAAAATAAATTAATTAATAAATTAAATTAAATTCCCAAGAAGCTACAAATATCTCTATGGTTTAGCAAGTTTTTGTTGAATATTTTTATATTAGTTAGAGAAGAAAAAGTCCCAAGTGATTTAGGCACACATTTTCTTAAATAACTTATCAAAAGTTTTTTAAAGATTTGGGGTAAAGAAACTAGAATCCCAGCATTTCAACATTTTGGTTTAAGTCCAAATATCTGAAAATCTGTTACAATACATAGATGAGAAAATACAAATTGATAGAAAAATAAAAATACACCAGATACATTTACATTCCACCAAAAATATTGGTGATATTTTCAAATGCTAATATGATATAGGATGCCTGCCATGTGCTTACATGTAGAGTTTTGGAAAGTTAACTACCCTATGTTCTTTTATAAAGGAGCCTTGAGGACTTCTTTGGAATTTCTAGCAGAGGAGTGCAGCCACTCATATACCTTGGAGGAAAGCATAGTCCTCATTTTCTTTTTTTTTTTTTTTTTTGATGGTCCTCTTCTATAAGGGATATAAGGGAAGGTGGTCCACTGGACTGAGTGCTCAGCTTCCAGAAGGAACCTTAGCAATTAAAAGGGTGATAGATGTTGCAGCCAGATTACCCTCACATCTGTTGAGGACCTGAACTTTTATCTTCATTTTTTCATTAACTGTTTGAGCATTGGTAAATAACATATTTTATTTCTGCTTCAGTTAATATTTCAATAAATTGAGGGGTTTTATTGTTTCTCGTCCTTTTGGCTAAGATCAAGTGCAATAAATTGAGGGGTTTGAACTGTATATTCTCTAAGTCCTTTTTTTGTTGTACGAGAATATGATTTGATTCTATTTTAATTAACAAAACTAAATGCTGAATGAAATATGTTAACATTGTGGTTCTTGTATGCTTTCTTTAATGGATTTAAAGAGAAAAAAAGGCTAGCATAGCAATAATACTAAGAAGTGAAAATGAGAAAAAAACTAAAAGAGTGCATTTAGTTTCAATTTCAAGTAATTTCAGATTTTGTAATGGTTTCAAATAATGAGATATATATTAAAATATGAAAGTTTGCAAATTGTATCTTTCATAAATTTGACAGGCAAAATTCAACATTTGATATAATATTAGTTTTTTTTTTTAACTTGGAATATATTTGCAAGTGATCACTATTGGAAGTGCCTTTAATAGCCTATGTTCCTCAGTTATTAAGCCGGTTTATTAAATATAAAGTTTTGAGAAGAAAGTATTAGAAACCATGGACACTAAACCTTATATAACACTGCAGACATTTACTATTAATTGATAATTGAGATGCAAATGAGGCATCTATCTACATGCAAAGAATTAGAAAACAAGAATTTAGTCTGTTTTTATTTATCAGAGTCAAACCTTTTTTGAGCACCTACTATGTGCCAGGCATTTTTCTAAGCACTTGGAAGACACTAGCAATAAGTGGTCAATCGCTGTGGAGCTAAGGTTTCATGTTGGTTGATGATGTATGCTATAAAAACAAAAATATAAACTGAAGTGAGTGAGAGTGGAGTGCCAAAGCATGCCTAGGGTAAGTTATATTAACAGGAAGATCAGAGTCTGCTTCAATGAGGAGATAATACGTAAGCATATACTTTAAAAAAATGAGTAATCTAGGTGACAGATGTTTAAAGCAGGAAGACTGTTAGTGCAAAATCCCAATCCAGGAGAAAATCTAGCTAATTGGTAGAATAGCAAAGATACTAGAGAAACTGAATTGAAATGATAGCACAACGGACTTACAGATAAAGTCAGAGAATTAATGAATAATAACTACTGAAAGGTTTTGTAGGCCACTATAATAGATTTAACTTTTACTCTGTGTAAAACAGAGGATCCATTGGAGAGTATAGAGCAGAGGAATTATTACATGTACTTTAAGTTTGAAAATAATTACTCTGGGCTCTGTAGCTATTGAAGGGAGGACACAGAAATACCAGTTAAGATGTTGGTGATAACTCAGAACCAAGGTTGTAATAGCAGAGGTGTGAGACAATTACAAATCTGAAATATTTTGGAATTAGAAACAATTAAGATGTCTTGATGAATTGGGTGTGGAGTTTAAGATGAGTCAAAAAAAGATGCCATGGTTTTTGGCCTTAGATATAAAAAACATTATATTTGACACCAATGGAAGAGAGAAGTCGTAGAGGAGGGTGGGTAATTTGAGAAGAGGCAGATCAGGAGTTCAGTTTTTGATCTTTGCGTCTGAGGTGTCTTTTACAAATCCAAGTTCAGATATTGAGTTAAAACAGTGTATATGAGTGTGAAATTTCAGAGACAAGCCTAGGCAGTCTAGATAAAAAAAACAAAACAAAAAAAAAAAAAAACAAGAAATCGGAGAGAAAAGGAAGAACCAGCAAAGGAATCTGAAGGAGCAGTGAGAAAGGTAAAAGGAGAAACAAGAATGCAGTGCCCTGAGAGCAAAGAAGGAAGTGCCTCCAGAAGGATGGGGTTATCATTGCTGTCTATTGACAAGTCAAGTACAATGAGGACTGAGAATTGACCAATGGAGCTGTGCAGAACAGCAGCAGCATGATTCCAAATCTCCCTTCACTCCCACAAGACAATAAAAAATCCACATGTCAACACATTAAACCATGAAAGACAGATAATATTTAGCATTAGTAAGAGACAGAGAGAAATACCCTTCAAATCAACCATGAGGAGAAGAAAAAAGGCAAATTCCTACAACCCCCACCTCTGGGTGTGGTAAGACGAGAGAACACAACAGATACTATGAAAAACATCGGAGGAGACAGAAAGTCTTAGAAAGTTCAGTTAAAATGATTGCCAGAGATAGGGAGAAAATAACACACAAAAAAATCACTGAACATTACAACCCTACCTCTGGGAAAGTGATCTTAATGTGAGCAGAACTGAAAGTAGCATTCTTAAAGGAGTGTTGCTTCTGGGAAAGAAATGGCTATACAAAGAGCAAACTAAGAGAAGGAAAGGAGAGGAAAAGAAAGACCAAGAGAAAATTGAACATCTTAATGAAAAAGACAATTAAGATGCCAAACTTTATTCCAACTTCTACCAGCAACAACACAGTTATGGAATAAACTATACAGAATAGGGCAAAACGGACGCAAGAAGTTACTCTTGTACAAGGAAATGTGATCAGGAAAAAATAAGAATAGATTAAAATGGGCCACACACACATACACAACTATTGTAACCTGTTAGAAAATGCAAACAAAAAAATCTGCTAATAAAAATATTCCCTTGTAAAAACAAAACAAAAACAAAAGAACTATCATCTGATGAAAATTGAAATATAACACCTCAGATTGATTTAACTATCTTAACATGAACATTTGGGGGATAGGAAAAAAGAACTTTGATTCAGAAATATAAACAGTAATGGGGGAAGGAAAAATAGGGAGAGTCAAAATAAGTGAAGTTGATTGAACTAATGAAAAAAATAGAAAAAAAGACAAAATCTAAGTTGTAAAGTGCACAAGAGAAACTAGAAATAAATTACAACTTAAGGCATTGAAGAAAATTAGAAAAACCACCAAGAGAATAAAAATGAGCTCAAGAAAGAAGTAAAAAGGGTCATTAGAGAAAGTGACTGAAGTGAAAAACATATAGGATGTCATTCTTATTATTGATGTCCCTGGAAAAGAAAACAAAAACATGAAAGTGAACTCATGTTTAAAACTAACTCAAAAAGAGTTTCCAAAATGAAAGATCCTACTCTTCACAGTGAAAGAACCCACTGAGGTGAAAGTGACCTAGACTGATCAATTAGGCACATATCCTACTATAAGCATTAGACTTTAAAGACTCACAAACACTTATCTTTGAGAATTAAACTTAACTTAATTTCAAAAACATGAAGAAAGGGAACTGTGAATCTTTTTCACGAATAGTGTCGAAACAACTAGATAGCCATTTGATAAAAGATTTAATAATTAAATCCATCATCACATCATAAACACATAATTCTAAATATGAGAGATCTAAATGTAAAAATAAATCTACATATGACTAGAAAACATATGGGTAAATTATTCTATCGATTTGGTTATAAGACTTTGTAACTTCACTAAGATTCTATGTGCATCGCCAGTAAATATTAGAGAGCATGCCAGTAAATATTTCTACAAAAATAGTCATAAAAACATTATAGATCATGTCAGTACATATTTCTACCTAAAATAATAAGCACACTGTCAAAGGAAAAATGAACTAGAAAAAAATATTTGTAATGTATATCACAGATAAAGGACTACCATCCCTAACTTATAAAGAACTTTTGAAAAGTTGCAGCTAATATGGCCAAGAATCCTATTATGGAATGGGCAAAAATACATCAAAAAGAGACATGAAAACGGCCATTAAACACATAAAAGGATATTCAAGATCATTCATAATAGAAATGTGTATTTAAATGATACTGATGTACCATTTCTCTCTTATGTGACTGGAAAAATTCAAAACTTGACAGTAACATCTGTTACCAGGACTGTGTGGAAAAAGGGACTCTTATACATTGGCAAATGGACTGTAAATGTTAGAATTTACTATAGACAAAATTAGCAATATCAAGCAAAATATCACATCTGCATTTACTCTGCAATCTATCAATCTTAATTGTAGAAATCTGTCCTGAAGATACCCCTCCCAAAATATGAGTATGTACACATAGGGTGGTGAGTGGCCGGAACCTGCCCTGGTGGCGAAGGGCGCCCTCCTGCGGCAGGGCGAGTTCACGCGTTCCCGTGCTCCCGAACTCAGGACTGCGCATGCGCAGCTCTACCACTCTGGCCTGGGGATGTGGGAGGAAGCAGGTAAGGAAGAAATTGCGCGGACCTGGGGAGAATGCAGGAGGGCCTCATAGGCAGTGGCCCTGGGGTCTTTGTTGTTGTTTTGGTGGTTTTTGTTTTTGTTTTCCCTGTCAACAGTGTAAGAAAGCACCTCGGACAAAATGACGGACGTTATTTGAAGACCTGGTGTACTTAAATTTTCAAACGTGAAATATTTTGCAGCTCCAAAATTGAATGAGGAACCTTCATAATAATGTGGAGGGATTTCCAGAAGATGACCTAAGTGAAAATGTGCTAAAAGAATATTGTATGCTACATTTTGTGTAAGAAAGAAGGCGGCATAAATGTATCTATTTATATGTAGTTACAAAACTCAGAAAGAATAAACAAATACCCCACAAAGCAACACCAAGAAAACCCAGAAAGATTTATTTCTATGACTAAAACTTTTAGTTTGTTTTGAAATCATGTTAATATTCTACATCTTAAAAATGTAATTTAATTTGTTTACTCCCCATCAAAAATGAAAATGTGGAAAGTAATCTAAAACAAGAAGAAAACTGAACTAAATCAACCTAATTTCATTGCAATGAACATCATAATCACACAGATGGGGAGAAAGAAAACATAAAAAGAAGGGAGAGGGAGACCTAATCAGAATAATTTACACACAGTATTTGTCTACATATCCTCTGTGTTGGGCAGCCAGGTAGAAGCAGGGAGAGAACTCTAAACTAATCTTTATCTTATTAAAAAGAGATTTTTTTATTTTAGCAATATGGCCATAAAATCTCTACAAATATTTTAGAATTCTAAATTACATCTACTAGAACTAGGCAAAGGAGTTAATACTGTTGGAGGCAGAATTCTCCCTATGGAAGAACAGGGAAACAAGTAGGGAATGAGAGAAGAAGAAAACTCTGTGGGAATGGATTGAATTTCAAGTATTTCATGTTGTATGTGTGCATGCATGGAAGCAAATGTAATTCTTTATTTGTATATAGGTACACATGTATAAGTGTGCATGCACACATCTATCTTCTAGATGCGATTGCTGAATGGGCTAAGGAACAAAGATACCCAAAGAACACCTTACATGCAAATCTTGATCTCTACTACCACCCTCAATAAAAGGAATCAAAGTTACTAGGAGAAATGGCTGATAGTCAAGGGAGGGTACAAAATGAGCCTGTAACATCTTACTATGTCAGAAAGTAAGGCAGGTTTCAAAAAATGGTGAGGACATGTCACAGGATCGCAGATGTCAGACATCTGCGCCTCTCTAGACATTTGTAACACTAAAATGGTAAAATACAGTAATTAATTATAAGCCAATGAAAACCTAGAAAATACTAAGTCCATCTGACAATAAAGAGACAAATAAAGAGGAGAGGGGAGTTTTGCTTATTAATGTAGAAGGAAGATCAGGGTTGTAAAATCATCATTTTACAGCAATCTTGGGAAAGTATGAATTAGCCCAAATTATCATGGATGCTACATCTAGAGGTTGATTTTGAATGAGGACAAGATATTTTCATTATATTTTTTCCTCACAGACCATGTATTAGTTGTAAAGAAGAAAAAAATAACTGTTAAATATAAAGTGGAGAAACTAGGCAACACCTTAAATGTGTGATCAAAGTTAACATTAACAAGAGACAGATGGATATCGTGTGACTCTATGTGAAACCTTGAGATGGATAAAATATTGCTTGTTTCAGTTGAGCAGGAGAACTGTTATAGTAACAAAATAGTGTATGGTGGGGACACAATTTATTTTTCAGAAATATCAATGTCTTAAAAGACAGAATCTTTGGAAATATTTCAGAATGTTCAGGCTAAAGAGATGTGACAACTACATATAATAACTAACTCAAGATTAGGTTTTTTATTTGAGGGGAGAGGCATAAAAGACATTTTAAATCAAATGACAAATGTAGAATATGGATGGTAGATAAGATAAAAAAATTTTATGTAAATTTATGAAGATAACTGTTGTGGTAATACCACATTTAAGAAAGAAGATATTCCTAATTTCAGAAAGCATGTGTTGAAATATTTAGGGTTAAAGGTCCATTTATCAGACATGTTTATATTGTATATATCTGTAACTCACATGCTAATATTTCAGGAAAAAATATGGTTGTATGTATATGTGCCTGTGTGCCTGGTATGTGTGTGTGTGTGTATGTGTGTGTGTGTGACAGAGAGAGAGAGAGAAAGAGAAACAGCAAATGGGATAAAAATATTAATAAATGAAGATAAGTAAAGAGTATATGGTGTTCTTTGAGCTATTTTTATTGTTGGAACTTTTGTAAGTTTGAAATATTTTCAAATAAAAAAGGGAAAAATACCACATTTGGAAACATAGAAGTTATTGATGATTTTGTTATGGTCAGTTTGATGGTGGAGTAGGATGAAATCCAGATTCAAGTACATTTTAAAAAATAAAACTTAAGGATGTAGAAACTTTAAGTATAAATATATATTTTAAGAAGTTTTGCTGCAAAATAGGGCATAGAGAAGGATTTAAGCTGTTGTGAGAAAGTTAACAAAAAATTTTGTAAAAAATGGGAATAAAAGCAGGTATAAGTGTATATAAAATGTAGGAAGATGAGAATTATTTTTTTGAAAATTAGATATGAGCGATGTAAGGAAGCAAAAGAAAGCTGGTACAGTATATCCTTGAACAGGCATGAAGGATTGAGTCTACAGTGTCAGTGGGGATGGGGATTAGATATAAGTACGTATGTGCATTTCATTGATGGAAAAAGGAGGGAAGGCAGAAGCTGGTGCATTGACGGAAGCCTGTGAGTTCTGTAATGACATGTTAGCTGCTTCATTGGGTGATCATGAAATAATAATTCCTGTCCTTGAAGGCTTTTGCAGTCTTGGGAAGAAGGCTAGCAAGAAAAAAGCCCATTTTAACACCTAGAATGCTGATGTATGAGTCAAGTTGGAATGCTCTGCAAAGAAAGAATGATTTCAACTGAGATCTTGAACCTGGGAGGCACAAGTCATTTAAAACAGGGTGGCAAAAGACCTTCTGGTAGGGACCAGGGAAGAGAACTAGATGGCAGGAGACTGAATGGAACTCAGTATGGTGGTTTTGTGGCACTGGAGGTGGTTTGAACAGGGCATAAGATGAGGCAGGAGAGATAGGCTAAGGGCGGATAATAAACGTCCTTCTCTCCCATGTTAAAGAGTTTAACTATTGTCTTAAAGTGGCCATTTAAAAGAATAATAAGTAGACAGTATGATCAGTGAACTTTTGGACTACTTTTGTTGTTTTGCATAGCATAAGGAAAATATATAAATTAGGCATTCCGACTTTAACTAGAGAATGAACTAAAGTCTTTGTATATTATATAAAATTGCTCCTTACAGTAACATTGTGAAGTATATGATGTTACTATCCCCACATTTACAGAAAAGTTACCAAATGAACATATAATTTACTGAACACCTACAATGTACTACAACTTACTTTAGTATTAGAGACAGAGTAGTGAAAAAGAGTGACTTCCTGAATTTAAAGTTAAAACAAGTATGAGTAAATAAGAAATTTTCTGGAGCTGCAGCTTGCTAAGAACAACAACAACAACAAAGTGTGCAATGGAGGTGTATGAATGACAGTGCAATGTAGGTGTTTTGAATTTTGGTCATCCTAGTAGGTATCTTGGAATTGACATTTGATTTGTAATCCACTTGATTCAAATGTTCATTTAACAAATATCCTTTGGGGGCTTACCATGTGCTAGGCACTCTTGTAGATGTTGAAGAGACAGCAATGAATGAAGCATAAAAATCCCTCTTCTTCCAGATTTTATGTTCCTGGGTGGGACTAGGACAAACAGAAAATGAAACAAATATGAAAGGAAAAAATATTTTAAACTGGTTAAAAGCTAAGGATCAATGAGTTAGCAAAACTCACTGACAGGAAGTTGTCAAGGGGTCCATTCTTTGACATGTTGATTAGAACACAGACAGATTCGAGGCAAATAATTAATGATGAAGCAAAGGGGATATGAAGATAGTCTTGGTGAGATAAAGGAATATCTGCGTATCAGAGTTCAATGGTAAAGCTGGAAAAATCTAGGGAATAGTTATGAATATGAAATTAGATAGAAGTGAATATTGTTAGAAATGAACAAGGAAATGAACCGAGACATCACAGCATGTGGTTGTTCAAAAGCATCAAGTACGTGAAGACTGAGAGCTGGGTTTAGAAACAAGAGAGTAAGACCAATTGCAAGTCTTCAACTAATGTGAATAAATGTCCATGACACTGTTGAAGTGCATAAAGATGACAGCAACAATTCTCAAAAGGGCCAGGGATGTTTCAGAAGAGTAGAGGATTAGATGAATAATGTCTTGGAAGTCACATTAAAGAACGATGAACTTAATGATAGCCAGATTTCATATCAGTCATGGATACGGTGACCATTTAATTTATCATACAACTAGAGATGCTTTATAGAGTGAAAGGGGGAATTATTGATTGTGTGCTGAGATACCTGGCATAGATTAGACCCATTCTGGGAAAATCAAGGTATTTTTTCACCCTAATCACAGAATAAAGGGAGCATCCTGGCAAGATGTTGAGAAATTTGAGAGTTACTTACTTAGGAACACTTTTAAATTAATAAATAGAATATATATAAATTTTATCACTTTCATAAAACATATTTTGTCAATACCTACAAAAATAAAATACTTTGTTCTAGTTGGCATTGTTGCCAAGAGTGGGAGTAGATTTGCAGATATATACAATATAGATTCATAATTTATAAAACATATCACAAGTGCTAATAGAAAATGAGTAAAATAGCATGTTCAGAACTTTGGATGAATTTGATAATAAGATAAAAACATGAAACCTAAAATAAGTGAACATTTACAACATAGCTTAAAGGGGACATGTGAGTGAGTTACATGTGAATTTTTTATTTTTTTGGAAATAGAACACAGGGTCTAGTCATGTCACCAACGTTGAAAAGGCATTAAATAATTCTTTCCTTTTATTTTGAAAAAAACTTATTTGAATAAAAATAAGGAAAATGTTCACAATTATTACTTTTTGTTAAATTCTCTTATTCCCATTTTTAAAACAAAAGAAAGAAATTTGATGCTAGGCTATAGACTTCTTTCCAAACTTCTTGTTATTGCTGATCTAGTGAGCAACCAAGATTAATGAGAAAATGTTTGCAGCCACCAGAAACTACATGCTATTCCGTGATATGTTAAGCTTCACAACCCATTTGAGGCCATTTAAATGGTAACAGAGTGAAGTTGAGTCGATAGGCTGTTAAAAATTCTTCATTAACTCTTCACTCTTTAAGAATGGCTACTTTCATTGGCTATTTCAGAGCTTATTTCTTCAGTGCATTAGATTTTCTATCACACTACTTAGGCTAGGAGTTGATTGGGAACAAAAGAAAAAAAAAAAAAGCACAGCCCCAATTGTGAAAGGAGAAAAGGATTGTAATCTGTCTCAGTCACAATTTCTGGAGGAAGGTCAAAAAATGTCATTTGTTTTCTCTCTTCCTCTCTCTTTAAATCTGCAACCTTTCTCTCACATATTCACCATCCCCCTTTATCATTCATTCTCTTTTTCACGCATAACTTAGCATGATGTATGTGTTTATTTATTATAATCATTGTTTATTATCTGTTTTTCTTTTCACGAGAATTAAATTTTCTTGAGAGTAAAGATAATTATCTGTTTTGTTTATTGATGTATCCAACTTCCTAGGACACGTTCCTCCATACAGTAGGTACTCAATAGATATGTGCTAAATGGAAATCTTTCTTAAAATTACATAATCACATGACCAAAGTATAAGGAGATTCATATTTCATATTGTCAACCACTTAGTAAACCAGTGAATGTTACAAGAATAACCTGGAATCAGTTAAAAAGTATAGCAACATATTTTTTCCTTAAATGAATGAGTAAAAATAGCTGATGTTCCTTGGTATTATAAGCTTTCTCTATATGTGGCATAGGGGGATGGAAAAAGATGAAATCTTTTTTTAAAAGATATGATCCTAAAAATTGGTTCTTTTTTTAAAAACAATTAACACTATTATAAGCCACTAATGCCAACAAATATTCTAATAAAAAAATTCAGCCAGTCGCAATGGCTGACATCTATAATCCTACCTCTCTAGGAGGCCGAGGTAGGTGGATTTCTTGAGTTCATGAGCTTGACACTAGCCTGAGGAAGAGCTAGACCCTGTCTCCAAAAACTAGCTGGGCATTGTAGCAGACCCTTGTAATCTCAGCTACTGCTCAGGAGGCTGAGGCAAGAGGATCACTGGAGCCCAAGACTTTGAGGTTACTGTGAGCTATGATACCACAGTACATTACCAAGGATGATGAAGTGAGACTCTGTCTCAAAAAAAAAAAAAAAAAAAAAAATCACTCACCTGGACAATACAGATAATGTTTAATAATTCTTTGGAATTGTATGCACATCAGTAAAGTTTTGCTGTATACCTAATAAAAATTCAGAACTGAGGCAATACTGAGAAGTTATGCAGCCACTGACATTTTCCAGCCTCAAAAAACATACAAGCCTCATGACTTTGTAAACAACAAAAATTGAGTAAAGAAGAAAGAGGAATTACTGGTATTTTAAATTAACTGGACACAATAAATGGGACACAATAAATGGGAACACCAATAGTTTCACCATAATAATACACCCGAGAAGATAAAATTTAAGGGAAAATAAAATGAGATCATACTTTGTGAGTTAAGTTTAAAATGCATCCAGGTAAAGGAATCTAGCAGGTGAAAACAAAATTTTAAATCTAGACACACCAGTCTAGATGACACCTCAGCCCATTAGTATAAATAGAATTATTCTAGGAGAAAGCCCAGCAAAAAAAATAGAAGTGTTGGAAGAGATGTTTATGAAAGGGGAGGGCTAATCATAAAGATTGGATGGAGTATAATCAGGTGTAAGGGGAAGAAACGGGTGTCATATTGTGAGACAAATTAAAATGAAGATTAAAAATAGCTTTTTAGCCTTGATGGTTGGTCACTTCCTGATGATTTTTACAGCAGCATTTTCATCAGATAATCAACTATGAAAGGAAGATTGACATAACAATAAATCTGATGTATGAGTTCAGTGGTTATATACGCACTTGAAATAGACTTCTTTGGTTTTCTTTATTGATAAATACCTAGGTTTATTTATATTGGATGTGTTAGCATCATCTAAAGGCTTAGGGAAATGGATGTCTTTGAGAGTTAATGCATCTTATCTAAGTACCTGGGGAAAACAAGATACCATATGTCTATTTTAGAAATTTATAATGCAGGTAATTACTCACATTACATTGTCACATCTGAGTTATTTCTCAACAACAAACCTAATATTAGTCATCTTAAAATATAGTATCATCAATTGTGATATACTTAAATGTGATATACTTAAAATATAGTATCATCAAATGTGAAAAAAAAATCAACTTTCTAGTTTGACTCCTGAGTTACTATAAGAGAGTGAAGAACAATTTTTGACATAAGAAATCAAGGAGGGGATTATAAGTAGAAAAGTACACATTTTAATTGCAAGTGAAAGCACTCAGGTTATTTTAGGAACAAAGGTAAAATTCTTAATCATATTCTTACACGTCCCTTTTTTTTCCCCCCTGCAATTTCACAGTTTTGTTTTTTTGAATGTCATGATATTTAAAGTTAATTTTCTAAATTTCCATGAACACAAATGAAATAAAGTAGATTATCCTGATATTTTTTTTTCTTCATCACCTTTTCAAATTTGAATTCATGTATATTAGGAGAAAGGCATTGTAGACAAAGATTATTAGTGGGGCTCATGGGGCCTTTTCTTCTGATTTTGAGTTCCCAGCTAACAGATTGCTGCAGCTCCGACAATAAAAATAGCAGATGGGATTCATTAACTGGGTGACATCTCTTCAGACCTACCTAAATTAATATTTTTCTCCAAACAATGTATTCTGATTATCATAAAACTAAGTGACGTTTATAGAAATAGATTTTGGTCTCAGTGATTTTTCACAATGTATTGGTAGCTACTTTTTCCCGTTGTAAGAGCTGGTTTCATCTGTTACTTGCATGTTAATCTTTCTAATCATTTTCTTGAAGGAAGCAATCATAGGGAAGGAAAGTACATCTTGCTTATAGCACTAGGGTTTGTCCTGACCTCAGGGACTCCCTCCTCAGCAGGAGTAAAAGGTTCAAGAGATTAATTTATTCACAGAAATTCTTCTCAGACCTCCAAGGAACAATTAATTATCTTTTGTATGAAAACTGAAAATCAACATAGCAACATAACATTTTCACAAGGGCTGTTTAAATTACGTAGGATCTAAGGGTAAAAGGTCATTTGTTTAAGATATATATATAACACTTTTTGTCTGATCTAATATAACACAAGAAGATGATAGTTTCACAAATGTTTAAATGTGTATTTATTCCCCGTCTCTTAGATGAAATACAGGATTTTCATTGTAGAAACTTTTCAGCAGCCAAAAAAAAAAAAAAAAAAAAAAAAAAGCACTATAAAGGATTTCAGACTCATATCACACTTGCATTAATAAGGAGCATATATTTTAATTTGCAGCTATTTTTGTGTTTAATAAAGAGAAAACTGTTGAGAAGGATTGTCCTCTCCCCCTCCCTTTTTTGGCTTCCTACAGAATTCTTTTGCATGCTCTACCAGTTGGTATCATAAACTCTATTTACATTGAAAGACTCTAACATGAAACACACCACAAACCTACTATTTAGGGTGTCGTATAAATAAATACTGTTAAAGATAGCACTGTTCTCTTCCACACTCTACTGTAGTGTCCTAGCTATGAAGGCTGGTAGGAAAAAATTTCTGGAAAAGATGGAGTGTGAATAAGAGCAATAGAGTGTTGATAATTGTTGAAGCTGGTGATATTGTGAAGCAAGTGCATTGCCACACATATGAAAAATTAATAAACTTATAATATTTTATTTTATATTTAGTAGATTTACATTTATATATCAACATGTAGAGAAATATTTTGTAAAGATTTTGTAAAATTTTGTAATAAATATTTTATAAGTAAAAATATATTTAGCTACAATTTGCCATTTTCCTTATGTAGGTATGTATGGTAACCTTTGGGACAGAGGTTTTTTGTTTGTTTGGTTCTTGGAAAATTTCAAACAAAAAGCTCTGTTCAGCCTGTGAGAAATAACATTGTTTACTTGATTAAGTTTCCCTTTTTGCTTTGTGGGCCAAAGCCAATTTTTCATAATTTAGGAGTCACTGGCTGCTTTACATGTTTTTCCTTAAACTAATCAGACACATACACATATACACATACATGCAGAGATACACACATATATACTTCTATCCATTTCAATTTATATACCTTTTAATCTGCAGGTAGTTCTACAAGGAAAGAATCTGGGTACAACAAGCAAATAAGAGAAACCAATCAGAAATTTGGGTCTCAACACAATACACTTTAAGAGGAGATTCCTTACCATGTACAAACAGTAAGCTTAAAAGAAATTTTTTTTTTCTTTTTCCTTTTCTTTTTTTTCCTCTCTCGTTTCTCTCTTTCTTCTTGGGTTTGGTAATTGTTAGTGTTAGTATTTGTCTGCTTTTGAAGATGGCCCTATAGTAACAATATTCTTTCCATATATTTTCCATATATTTTCTACCCTCTTTTCAAATTTACATGTAGATTTATAGCTACAGCTAGCAAGTATTGTTATGAACAACAACAACAACAAGCAAACAAAGAAAGTATAGAGCCTGCAGCCATTTAAGTGGCCAGAGAAAGAGGAGGGTAGTGATAAGAAGGAAGCTTTTTTCTTTTTTTTTGTAGAGACAGAGTCTCACTTTATGGCCCTTTGGTAGAGTGCCGTGGCATCACAGCTCACAGCAACCTCCAGCTCCTGGGCTTAAGCGATTCTCTTGCCTCAGCCTCCCGAGTAGCTGGGACTACAGGTGCCCACCACAACGCCCGGCTATTTTTTTTGTTGTTGTTATTGCAGTTTGGCAGAGGCTGGGTTTGAACCCGCCAACCACGGCATATGGGGCCGGCGTCCTACTCACTGAGCCATAGGTGCAGCCCTCAAGAAGGAAGCTTTTTTCTTCTTTAATTTGCTCTGAAACAAATTATCTAGAAGAACTTTCCTAAAATGTTTTATGCAGTGAGTCAGTTTACCAAGGAATGTGTTTCAGAATATGTTACTGTGTATTATGTTCTTTACTTCTGAAATCTCCATTAACTCCGTCAAACCTCAAGTTAATATTTAGCAACTGCCTGTTTTGGTCAACCAACTACTAAGTAATGTAAAGAAAGTTTAGATACAGCACGGAAGAAATGTTACTGTCTAGTACTCTAACATTAGCTAAAAATTTCTGGGGTTTTTCCTGCTAAATATTTTATCAAATTTTCTATGCTTTAAAATTTTACTGTATTCTCCTTATATCATTTTTGAGGAGACACATAAAAAAATGGATGAGATAGTAAAGGTAGAATAAGAAATAATATTTTAAGAGAAACACAGGACATAGGTTCTTCTTGGGTCTTAGCATCTCTTGGTCCTGATTTTTATTTCAACCAGATAGTTTCTGCCATTTTAATTTTAGACATTATCTGCTTCTAAAATATATGAGTTATTGTTAACTATGGTGTTGTGTAGTTCAATAAAAAGTACAAACCTGTTTAATTAAAAATGTTACTTGGAATATGTTAAAATGATATATGGTTTTTAATAATGAAAACTGCTCAATTGTAAGCCTGGTTGCCCATCCCATTATCATCCCCTCACGTTTCAATTTATCAAGTAAAAACTTCAGCCAACCTCAAATACTAAAAACATGAAAAAATGCTAAAACATATTAGCTGAAATAACAATTTAAAAATTTGAACATTAACAAAATGTTTTTGAAACAAAGCTGTTTCTTTCTATATTGTTTAGCAAAAAGGTGTAGTTTGAAGATTGTATGTCTTATGTATCCAATTTTTAAAATGACAAACAAGAAACTTATATTTTTCTAGAAATTATTTTCTAATCCTAAAATGTGTCTGGAGAACCTCCCTTCCCTGATTGGATGTCTATGCAATTTATTTGAAGTTTATTGATATAATGTGGGAATAAGTGCATGAGTCGGTAATGAAAGTATGTTTGAAAAAAAGTATATGGTCTATTTTTCAGGTATAGTTATTTCCTAAATTCCTAGAAGGACAAGATAAAAGGCATCAATAACATATAGTATTCTAAATACTCACTTCATAATATATCATGGGCCACATATTGAAGCACCGAGTGTAATAGCCACAGTTTTGATCTTCACCGTGTGTTTCTTCACCAGCAGTCAATATCTGTTGGCTGACATTTAACAGCAAGTTATGGCACTATGCCTGTACCCCTAAATACTTCAGATAGATATTTCACAAGAAATAGGACATTCTCCTTCATACCACAGTATGATTATCAAAATAAAGAGCTTCAATAAAAGCATAATGCTATTATTTACCCATACTTAATTACCCCACTAATGCCTTTTGTATCTATCATTTTTTTCCAGTCCAAGAACTAATTTGGGGTAATTTGGGGTTGTGCATTGCCTTTCAGTTTCTCTTACATTGTAACAGTTTGTCAGCCTTTCTTTGTGGACCTAGAGCTTGACATTTGTGAAGACCATAAGCCAGTTATTTTATGGACTATTCTTCAATCTGAGTTTTCTGGTTTGTCTGCTATGTCTCACGGTTAGGTTCAGATTATTCATGTGCACAGAAATCTCACAGAAGTGATAAAGTGTCCTTTTAAGTGTTCCACATCACACAGGCCCAGGACGTCTGTCCCAGAGCTAATAATGTTTACTTTGATCCCTTGCTTAAGATGGTGTTCATAGATTTCTTCTCTGTAGCACTGTTTCCCTTCATAAATGAGAAATTTCGGAGGGAATCTTTCGAGATGATATAAAATTTCTATTATTTAAACTCATTACTTCAGAAAACACTGATGAAATTTTAGCTCCATCAAGCTTTTTAGGTTTATTATTAGACACTCTTTTCAAGTAACAGATTTCTATTTATTTATTTATATAAAATTGGCCTTGTGCATATTTATCTTATTCAATTAATAATAATCCATCACTGGTATCCTTTTTTTAGACACTGAGATTGCCCCAGATGTGGTCGCAGGGAACACTTTCAAAATGGCTCCTGCAGACATCTGATTTTTACCTGCTCAGCTCCATTGCCTCCCGCCAGTTTGTCAGAAACATACTTTACCTAGTTCTATCTACTTAGTGATATGAGGCAGTCATGCTTTTGCACTTGGATTCGGACAAACTAAAAATAGAGATGGTTTATACACACTGTAAGGGGCACGTGACTTAATCTGGCCAAAGTCACGTCCGCAGATGCCACTGGCTGATTTGTCAAAGGGCCTGCAACTGACCCAAGCTGGGCTAACTGGAATCTTGGCTCAGAATTTGGAATTGAAGTGAAGTGATTTCAATATGACTGGCCCCTCGAATAATGGATAAATTAATTTTTAAGTTACAGGTAACATAACACTACACACAACTAAATGGTTTTTATAATGCCCTGTCACATAGTAGAACTACAATACATATTTATTTCTTTTTAATATTTCTTCTATTTCTTCCAACTAAGCCAGACATAGGAAGTTGGACTTTGTCTGTAGTGCCTTGCCTTTGAATCATAAGGATCTTCAATTCTCTTTACAAGTAGCCCTTCAATAATAGTTTTTACCCCATGATACCTAGCGTATCCTCTTCGTCTCCAGTCCCTAATCTTTCCCTTCATACACAGGCAGCCCTCTGTATCTGCAGGTTCTGCCTGGGGATTCAATCAGTCTCCAATGGAAAATACTTGTAAAAATTTTTTAAAATAAAAAATAATACAAATCAAAGGCCTATACAGTATAACAGCTATTTATGTAGCATTTATATTATATTAGGTATTATAAGTTGTCTAGAGATGATGTAACTTATGCAGGAGGATGTTCATAGGTTATATGCAATTTTATTACCATGTCATTTTTATATAAGGGACTTGAGTGTATACTGACTTTGATATTTGCAGGGGTCCTGATAAATGTAAAGCAACTGATGTACACTTTTCTCTTAGCCAAAAGTTTGATGTGTTTTTGTTTGCCTGATTTAAATGAGTCTTCCTATGTCCTGTTCTCTGAAAGTGGAAGAGAAAAGCAAATTTAGGCTTAAACCCAATCGAAGTTAACAACTTGGGACAGGGAAAGAGTTTATATTTGCTAAAGAAAATGATGACCGTCACAGAATCAATTGACACTATTCCTTGGACATGTGTGGATTCTGCTTTTCATATCACATATAAGCATGTAAGTTATAAAAGCAATATATATACTACTGTGAATAAAATTTTTCAGTATACCTTATCAGTTAATTTTTATGTATAATCATACTGTATGTTGCTAAATCAATACCATCTCTTATGAAATAATAATGCAGGTGTTTTCTTCTATTGCCTTTCAAATCATTTTAAAATGACTCAGAGGACAGGTGCCTGTCTGAGTTGATTATCAGGAAACGTGTTTTATGTGTATAGATTTATTTTTGCTTATCGAAAAGCTACTCCAAATAGCAGAAAAGTTGCAAACAATTTTATTTCCCAATTATGATAATCCAAGGAAAATAAACATTTGAAAACAGATATCAGTTATTCTTTTAATTCAAGTATTTTTTTGTTGACATTTCTCTTATATTATCTTTATATGGATTTTCTAAAAGTTTGTATAATTTTAAACAAATAATTGAAATGTAAGCTTAATTTATAAGGTTGTATCTTTCCCTTTTTTTTTCCTTTTTAGAAACAGATTCTCACTCTGTTGCTCTGGCTAGAGTTCAGTGGCCCATTCCTAGCTCACAGGCTCACAGCAGCCTCCAAATCTTGGGTTCAAGTGAGCGTCCTGCCTCAGCCTCCTGATTAGCTGGGATTACAGGTGCACACTTCCATGTAAGCTCATTTTTTTCTTATTTTGTTAGAGACGGGGTCTCACTATGTTGCCCAGGCTGGTCTTGAACTACTGACCTCAAGCTGTCCTCCAGCATTACCTCTCAAAGTGCTGGGATTGTAAGCATGAGCCACCATGCTCAGCCAGGTTAAACAAATATTTTGAGGGTAGATAGGCTTATGCATTACTCACATATTTCACTAAAGTTGTTTTACTTGTTGATGAATAGTTTTTATTCACATATCCAGATTATGTAGGTCCTAATTATTGACAGACAGCATCAGCTAAATCGGAGCCTAGGATATTTCTGTCTCTCTCACGCTAGGGAATAGCTGATGGCTGTGACCTACCTTTTACATTTGTGTGCAATAAACTAATTTTCATTTTGACTTCCATTGTGTTATTAATTTTTGCCATATGCTCTAGGAAGACCTACCTATGCCTCCAACTCCAGGATAGGAGTCTAGTGGCCTAAGGAAATTCTATTCAGTACCCAGTAAGTGTTTTGGAGATGAACATTTGACTCACAAATCAGGTGAAAGATATTTTCTTGGAGCTTCTGAGAGAAATAATTTATTTTTGTGTGACATCTACCTAAGCTACCATCTTTTCCTTCTGGATAGAACCAAGGAAGGATGTAGTCACGAGAATCTGCTGAATGCCATCTAACCATGAAGAGAGCTAATGTGAAGATGAGGCCCCTGTCTAGTACTGGCTTCTCTGAAGATTTTATTGTGTCACTGGATTTAGCCTCAGCCAGAGCCTGCTGTCTTCCTTCCGTTCTTTTCTGTTAATTCTGTTTACTGTTTAGCCGGAGTTGGATGGTCTGTTCCTTATTGTCGTTGCTGTTGTTGTTTTGTTTGTTTGTTTGGGGTTTTTTGTTTTGTTTGTTTGGTTTTGAGACAAAGTCTCACCCTGTCACCCTGGGTAGAGTCCCATGGCATCATCATGGCTCACAGCAACCTCAGACCCTGGGGCTCAATTGATCTTCCTTCCATGACCTCCTGAGAAGCTGGCACAGTTGGCGCCTGCCTCCCTACCCAGGTAGTTTTTCTATTTTTGGTAGAGATGGGGTCTCACTCTTGCTCAGGCTGGTCTCAAACTCCCTGAACTCAAGCAATCCACCCATCTCGGCCTCCCAGAGTGCTAGAATTAAAGGTATGAGCCACTGGGCCCGGCCTTCTCTGTCTCTTGTAATAGAAAGTTGCATATTAGGCTCATGCCAATTGTAGCTGTTTGGAAATGTCATCAAATTGCACAATATTGAAAAAGTATTCAATAAGTATTTCTTTTCTTTTTTCTTTTTTTGATTTAGTGAAAAGGGCAAATGAAAGGAAATAATGATTGATGAATTTAAATATCTACTATTAGTTCATTTTATTGAAGAAATATTAGGATTATTACTGTACTGCTCTTTCTCTGAAGCAAAAAAAAAAAAAAAAAAAAAAAGTGTCAACTAGGTTAAAGCTTCTACCAGAGAGGCCAATATTGGCATTAAAGCAGAGATTTATTGGAGAAAAGAGTACATAAGAGTCTAGAATATCCCAGTTGTCAGTGTTCAATTAATCTGCAGAAGGACTTATGACTCTTACTTATAAACAGTGAAACTTTACTGACTGGCTCTAAAATCTTCACAGGTAAAGGAAGTCACTGAGGAATTTTAAAAATTGGCTGTACTTGATCTTCATTCTCAAGTATTTTTATTTAACTGTTTTGGGGTGGAGCCAAGACAGCTGCATTTTTAGACTCCTCCCCAGATTATTCTCTTACTAGTGTTTCAGGGCCCACATTTTGTAAAATACTGCTTTAGAGAAATGTAGATGTTAACTTTTTTTATTACACCTGAAGGATTTTCACATAGTCCCTCAACAGATACTTTCTTGCCCAGGGCTTGGCTGAACTAAATCATTCCAGGGAGAGATGAGTTCATGTCCCAAGCCTTCTTCAGGACTCTAGGCAATAATCAATCATCCAGAAATTGAATATGCCAATAAAGAGAAGGAGAGAGGAAACACTCTCTCTCTCTCTTTTTTTTTCCCCCAGCAAATCTTAATTAGTACCTTAAAAGGAGAGCTTTGTAAGGAGCAAGGCCTCTTTCTCTCAAGCAGAGAGAACTGGCTTTTTGTGCTCACTGTGCTCAGTCTTCATTTACTTGTCTAATTGATTTAATTTGTGGGAGAAAATAGAGATTGAAAATTCTGCCACTTACTTGGAAAAGAAACCAAAATAAATGGTAAATGCTGTGTGTGACCAGTACAAAGATTCTAAGAATTACAAAGGTTACTGCTACAACTTGAAATTTGGAATACCAACCTCAAGATACATTTTAAACTCTAGGGTCAGTTACACTTTTGCAAAACTGTTCTGATGAAGATAGGATAACAAACCGCACTTGGATCTTTTTCTGAAAAATAGAATTAGCAGTTTGTCTTAAAGTGCCTATTTCATATTTTTTCCACATTGAAGTAAGGTTGCTTTTTCAAAAATTTAGAAAATAAGAAACTGGAATTAAAGAAAAATTAAAAGTACTCATGGTCTCATCCTTCAAATGCTCATTCCTTTTTTTAATATATTTCCACAGAGGGACTTTTTATTAGGTAGAAAAGATGTTCTCCAGCATAGCATATAAAAGGTATTTTATATTATAACATTTTAAATAGATGTCTATAAGTATTTCTCCCACTTAACTGAATGATTTTTATGAGAGTCTTCAGTACTGGCTGTGTTCTAATCCTCCAAATGTATTATTAATCTATTGCCTTGGTTGGATATAATGAATGTTTCTATTTTAAAATACTGATAATAATAATACAAAACAAAATGTCTATTAAGTTTAAGTGCTCAATATTTTTCAATCATTGTTCCTAAGTTCTTTGTATGGATTACCTGATATAAAAATTAATAATTTATATGATAAAATATACAATGACTTGATTTTAAATTCTATTAGAACATAAACTTAAAGTATTCATAAATTAAATTTGGGGAGATATAGTCATGTAGCAAAAAGTAAACCATCCTACTTAAAAGAAATCCTCTGCCCAGTGAAAATTTATTGCTTCAATATTTAACAATATTATGAATTTGGTGGAGGAAAAAAAGAAACAATCTTCTAAATTTCCATCTTTAAAAAATAAGCAGTAATTTTAATGATTATATTTTTGCACAGTTAGGTGACGTGGCCTAATTCCTTTCTGCCACTTTCTCTGTGGCCAAGGTAGGCTTTGTATGAAAGATGAAATTAAAAGAGGAAAAATAAGTTTGTACTTCTCAACTAGCCTCAAAATGAACATAGACCAAAGGGGGAGGGGAGTAGTTGATTTTCCTCTAATTTCTTAGAGGGAAGTTCTTTTTCCTGAACTTTAAAGAGGATGAGAAAACAACAAGGGAGGCCTCATGCAAAGAGGCTGGCTGAAAGAGGCCATAGTCGGTCCTACCTAGCAGGTCTATGGATCTCTGAAGATGCTGTGAGATCACGAGGAGGACATTTTACAGCGGCTGACAGTTTATCTTTGAAGAACTGCCCCTTAAATTTCAGACCTTAGCAGAGAGCTGAGACTATGGGTTCTTCTCTGTAACTATGTGATCTCTGATCACTTTAGATCAATTAGTATCAGCACTGTCAAACAGATGGAATTCCAATAAATATTTTGTAGTGTGGGTATGCTTAGCTATTTTATGGATGAAAACATTATAGTCCAATAGGCTCCAGTGTTATCAAAGACTCCTTTTATAAAATCAGAGAAAAAGAGAAAATGCTAAATGCAACCAAGAAACCGTTCCTGTCTTTTCTCTCTCTCTTTATAAAGTAACTTAGAGGCCTTTGGAACAGAATGGTTTTCCTTTTTAACTAGAAGAAACTATATTTGGAGTAGGTTAGAATTTTATACATTTTTTTCCTTTTTACTCTTTTTATAAAACCAGAAATTGCCTTTACATGGTGATTTCTACCAGCCCAAATAGTCCTAAATTCAGTGCTAAGAAAATACTTACATATACAAAATTGCTACCTTGGGTTCGATCAATTATGGAAGAAAAGCTATCATTCTCATACCCTTAAAAATGACATTTTCAACTGCCTCACACAGAGCATGCCCCAGGGATTCTTGAAGGTTCAGAAGCAAAAATTATACATGTTCATTTCTCAAAATTTTAGAGATCTGAGGAAGATTTTTCCTTAAGACTCTTTACCAAAAATTACAAAAATAATCTGCTGTGACTCTGTACTCATGAAGTAATGCTCAGCCACGCTATTTTCTTCCTGGTTAGGAATACATTTATTTTTGATATAAGACCTATCCTTAGGCATCTCTAAGCATTCATGTCAAAGGGTAAAAGTTAAAAAAGAAGGACTGCCCACAATTTACTAAAGCAAATGATTGAGGTGAAATAGTGACAAAGGGAGGAAGGGATGCAGGGAACTAATAAGAACCTGGATATAGGTAATAAATATTCTCTTTCACATCAGGATTTCACAAGAGGAAGTTAAAGAAGGAATGTATTAATGAAACATTGGTAGTGTTTAGCTTTCTTCAATGAATTAACATATTAATTCTATAATTAATTAAGAAAAATTGAGAATGTTACAGTTAGAGTAGAACTTGATTATGATGTGTTCCATTACCTTCCAAACCATTTCCTTCCTTCCCTCTTCTATCTCTCCTCTCTCGCCTCTCTTTCTCCTTCTCTGTTTTGAGGCAGGTCTCCTACTATCATCCAGGCTGGAGGTTCAGTGGCCTGATCATAGCTTACTACAGCCATGAACTCATGGACTGAAGTGATCCTCCCAATTCAGCCTCATGAATAGCTGGGACTACAGATGTGCTCTACCATGATCACTTAGTTTTTCTTTTTTTTTTTTTTTTGAGATGGGATCTCACTATGTTGCCGAGACTGGTCTCAAATTCCTAGCGTCAAACTATCCTCCTACCTCAACCTCCCAAAGTAGTGGGATTACAGGTGTGAGCCACCGCACCCCACTGCACCCCTGACTACTTTCTAAGGAAAACTAGTTCCATACCATGGTACTATGTTGCTGACAACAAATAAGGCAACGAAAATATTTCTCTTTTTAAATATATTTTGGAATCAGGGAATTCTACCCACTTTAGGAAGATCAGATTATATTATAATTCACTATATGAAAGTTTTTTGAGGGTGGCGCCTGTGGCTCAGTGAGTAGGGCACTGGCCCTATATACTGGAGGTGGTGGGTTCAGATCCGGCCCCAGCCAAAAACTGAAAAGAAAAAAAAAAAAGTTTTTTGAGGGGTCTTGAAGAAAGTAAATAAACAAAGAAAAATATACTTAACTTTATCTGAGTATTTTTCCAAATGTTTTGTTTATGAAATCATGGAATGTCAAATAGCAAACCATGGAATTAACTCTGTGGTTCATGGTTGGGTAAACACTGAACTAGCATTGTGTCCAGATTAACAGATAAAGAAACTGATATCCAAGATACTCCTTTAACTACAATTACAGGACTGTTTAAACAAGTCTATGGCAAAATAATTTATATCAAAATTTAATTGCCCCATTAGTTAGATATAATAATGAAGAAACACAAATCTCACCATGTTCCTGGGTGCAGAAGTATTTCTTTTACTCACATCTCTAACACTTCAATATTGGGTAGTTACATAATAAAAATCTTACATTAGACATAAATTATACTTCTCATATTAGAGAAAGTTAAGGTCTTGGGTTTATTTAGTACAAATAAATTATATTAAATGATTGAATTCTAGGATGACATTATGGAATATAAGAACATAAAAAAAGGCTGAAGTGTTCCCACATTCTCTAAAATATAAGAATGAATGATTCAAGTGTAGAATTGCATATGGATCCAATAGAGCAGAAAACTTAAATAAAAAATTGCAAATATAATACTTCTAGTTACTTCAATTAGTAGACTAATAGTATTTCTCTTAATGATAGAATAATTTAAAATGCCACATAAAAGAAAATGAAGAGTTAAATTGAAAATGTATCTCAGGGAATGGATTCAAGGGTAAAGGAAGTTTAGTGATGAAGTTTGAAAAAGGTTCACAAAGAGGAACAGAGCTATTTTGGTTTATAAAGGAATTGAGAGTTTGTAAGCTTGCCAGCCTCTCAGGCATTGCAGACTTATATCTGCTAGTGTGACTGTCATCAGTGTAAATAAGTAAATATTTTAATAATTCCATGTTGTTTCACCTCCTGTCTAAGAGGAAATCCCAGATGACCGCTGCTGTGACTTTTATAAATTGACTTAAGTTACCAGCAATTATGTCAGCTTCCTTTCTTAATTATTTCCTCCAGCCCTTATTTCTACCAAGGAAGTCTGGTTCTGAGCAAACAGGTTCAAATCAACTATTAGAATCATTTTGTCTATCTACCACTAATTCCACTTTGTTTATACAATTGTAAAGTCTTTGATATAATTCAAAATGAAAATCAATCCATTTCTAGGTGCAAGAACATGAATGTGTTTGAGGCTTTCAAAGATGGAAATTCCTTGACTATTTTTTTTAATGTGCAGCATTATAATAATAAAGTAAATAATTAATAGTATCTGTGTGTGACTTGCTAACCACTTTATATGAATGATTCTTTTTAATTCTCATACAATTCTAAGATGGCTACTGCTATTATTTTACATCTATTATCCCCCAAAAAACACCCTGAAACACATGAAAAGGACAATTAGGCAAATTTTCATATTACAAACAGTAGTTTTTCAAACAGTTTGTAGAACCTGCACTTAAAAACATTATCCTATGTGCATTAGCTTTCTATAACTGCTGACAAATCACCACAACTTGTTGGCTTAAAACAATGGATATTTATTTCTTCACATTTCTGAAGATCAGAAGTCCAAAATCATGCTCAGAGGACTGAAATCAAGGTGAGAACATGGCTGCACTCCCTCTGAAAGTCCTTAAGAATAATCTGTTCCATCATTTAACTTCTGGTGGCTGCTGGCTTATCTTGGCCTCTGGCCACATCACTCCTATTTTGACTGCATCATGACATTCATTTCTCCTATAAAATACCTGGTGTCCACCCCTTGCCCTCTCTCCTATAGGGACAGTTGTGATTACGTTTAGGGCCCACATAGATAATCTAGCATATTATACATATATATAATATCAAAATTATCAACTTATGAATAGCCGCAAAGACCAGTTTTCCATATAAACTAACACCAACAGATATCAGAAATTAACACCTGATACCTTTGAGGGGCATTACATGGCCTACCACACACAGCATTCTTTTCAATATGTCATATGTCTATTGAACTTAAAACTTTAATGATATAAATGAGAAACAATCATATTTTTTCAGTTAGTTGGAAAGAAAGTAGACATAAAGATGGGAGATGTTATTCTGTTCCTGGAAGAGAGAAAAGATTGAATAATAGATTTAATAAAGTCTTCTCTAAGAAGAATAATAAAGATGTGCTTGAATTTCCATCCTAGCAAGCTATGCCCAGGGCTTCTTACCCATTTGAGAAAAGGTTCAATGCATGGGTGTTAGATGTTTCTAAAACAGCATCCTACTGGAGATTACTCCGAAAATCTAACCCTGCAATTATATTCTTATAAATTCATATATAATTTCATGATTAACCCAAAGTTAGAAACTAAGATTACAAAATAAAAACAAGAGAAAGTAGACTAACAAGTTTGGAAAAGGAGGTAGTTTTGAAAGACCGTATATAATCTTTATGACACTGGACAATAGTGTCTGGGGCCCTTTTGGGAATAAATATGGAGTATGAGTGCGGGATGAAGAAAGTGGAAAGGAATAGACCAACAATGGAAAAAAAAGGGTCTGAAAATTCAATCCATGTTTTTTTTGTTGATGGTACTGACATATATCCAGTCTTTCAAAACAGAAGCCTCCAGGTCACACTTTTTATCATCTTGCTCTCTTTCTCATTCTCCGTATCTGGTCCATTCTCTGGAACCGTTCACTTTATCTCTTAAATAGCTCTCAATAGCTACATTGCCTTTTCTATGCCATGAATATCTCTTTCCAGGACTCTTTTAATAGCCTACTTGACAGACATTAAAAATGGGGCATGGTCTATGCTTTATTGATATATTAAAAGTTCAATGTATATAATATTGCTTAATAAACTATAGTGGTTATATTTTCCAAAGAGTTTAACAATAACTCTCTAGTAATACCTTACTTACAGAAAGAGAGAAAATTTCCAGATATAAAGTACCATCTTAAAATTAATAAGTAGAACTTAGACATGTACAACATAAGAAATGGTATCAAAAATATGTGAAAACACATTTTTATGATATTAAGCTAGTATTTTTCTCTTAGAAAAATTTCCATTAAAAGCAAGGACAAGTGAGCTTCTGTCCTTTGTAGAAATTTATTATATGACTTGCTAAAGTATATTAAGCTCCTGCAAGAAATAACACTTGGAATGGCTTTTTATTTGAAATTTTGTTTCTTTACCAGGGTTCATCAAGCTGTTTCATATTTATTCTTCTGATTAATGATATGTCAAAATTCTAATTCTAGTACAAATTTATGGTGTGTTGGCAACTGGAGAATGAAACAGCAATGTAGACAACAGGAAAAATTGATTTTTATCCATCTTCTTTGAATCTCAGTAAATGTTTCCCAAATGTGCTTTTCTCATGCAATTAAACTGAATATTATAGTCTAATTTCTCTCAACGATTAATTATGTTTCTTCTGAGAACTGAGAATTTCTTAAAGCATGAGGGTACAGTTGGGCGATATGATTTAATGTGTCAGGCATTCTGAATTAAAGGTTGCATATTTAAGTTTCTACTATTATGTTTTCTCATTCATCAACATACATCGCTAAAAAGTTATTTAGCGAAAATGGGTTTCACAGTTCTTAAAAGGAATATAAACTCTCTGAATGATAAGAAAGGAAAAACAGGTGACTATATGGGATATGGATTCAATGAAAGAGGAAGTAAAGAAATGAACTAATGAAAAACAAAACAGAAAGAATATGAGAACAAAAGAGACTAAGAAAGAAAACACATGGAAAATACACAGCTTAGAGATTCAGGAGGTGGAACACTTATTCTACCTGTTTAACAAGTAAGATAATATCAAGAGACTTCCAAAAAAATAAGTACTCCTTCCAGAGGCAAACTTAGTACCATCCAAGTGGAGAATAGGACATTGAAATTGCTTGTGGTTTCAATGCTTTTAAAGATGCAGGGTATGAGCCACTGAGTCAGACAAGAAAAATAACTTGTGGCATTTGTGGTAAAATGCTAACAAATCCAACTTCTTTATTTCAAATGTTACTGAGAAATAAACCTAAAACTTGTTTGTAAAGATTAATAAGCATATTCTTTCAGACACAATCATCTTTGCCGAAGTTAAAATAGTGCAACTGTACTTAAAAACACACTATTCATACTTATGAAACCTGTCACTTAACAAGTAATGACAAAATAGTTTTTTGGGTTTTTTTTGTAGAGACAGAGTTTCATTTTACTGCCCTTGGTAGAGTGCCATGATGTCACAGGACTCACAGCAACCTCCAGCTCTTGGGCTTCTGCGATTCTCCTGCCTCAGCCTCCCGAGTACAGTTGGGACTACAGGCGCCCGCCACAACACCCGGCTATTTTTTTTTTTTTTTTTTTTTTTTTTTTGGTTGCCGTTTGGGCGGGGCTGCGTTTGAACCCGCCTCCACCCTCGGTATATGGGGCCGGCGCCCTACTCACTGAGCCACAGGCACCACCTGACAAAATAGTTATTTCAACAGGATGTATCAAACAAGACTCCTTGGTGACCTGATGATAATGGGATTTTGAATGTTGACTACAGGGAATGTTGCTTAGTCCATTTTCAAATCACTGTTGCAACAAGTCATCTTATTCTACCAAGATTTAAGCTATATAGTAGATAATTATTGACATAGAGGTTCCCCTTCCTTGCAATAGTCAAGGAGAAACTGGCGTCCTACATGTGCAGTCAGAACATACCTAGGGATTAAGGTAAAATGAAATGGAATGTGAGTCAAACTGAGGTTCTTAACTTAAAAGTTTGAGAGATACCTGATTAGTTTTTTAAACAGAATACATCAGCTATAAATACAACGGAGGCAATAGAAGTGTTCCGTGTTGCTCAGGAGTAATACATACACCCTCGCTAGAACTTCATCATAATGTGGGGATTTCTACTTTGGAGTCATTCAGATCCCATCTGTCTTTTTATGCCCTCCATTATATTGTGGGGAATTACCTATTCATCCCTATATGTGCTGTGGGAAGGGTTTTTCTGTTGGTAGTTTCCCTGATTAGAAGGCGCAATGGTTGAATTTCTTATCATTCAAGAGACACTTGAATTCTCTCCTGCACCAAAAAACCTAAGAGACCAGCTTGTGACTTCTGCACTGTTGATCTCAAATCATCCAACAGCCTGACCACATTGTCTCCATTACAATATAGTTACTGTATATTTTTCTTTTTGGGTTCTTCTAATTTTGAAGTCTTGTCCTCTATACTCCTATCCATTGTCTGAACCTCCATAATATTCCTGACTAATAGATTTTTTTTAGAATGCAGATATCATCAGTGAATTCATATTGAAATGAAGTAAATAGAAAACATAAGTTATGAATTTATCCCCATGTTAATAGTCACTAACATTAATATAATGTTAGCTTTGAATCTTGTTCACTTTTAGAAATAAACAATTACTTCCTCAATAGGGTAATAGGTTTTTATAATGAAAAGGATGCTTAAATATTCCTCATTTAATCTCCAACCTTTTGTTGCTTTACCTCTGAACAAGCTATTGGCAATGATGTGGGTATAAGAATGTGAAGTAGCTTTGCAAAAAAAAAAAAAGTCACAACCCCTATTTGGAAAGAAAACAAAACCATAGTTATATTTATCAAAAGAAAAACTATATTTTTCTCAGTCTACTGAAAGTTTTGATGTGCTTTATACAATTGTTACTGTACAAAAGACGTGTGTGTCTTAGACTCCCAAATCATAAGATCAAGTGTGTGTGTGTGTGTGTGTGTGTGTAAACAATGAGAGCTAAGCATTGAAATATTCTCAATTCACCCAACTATACTGAGCAGTAATTAACTTTGTTATACTAAAGGTAAGCAACAAAGATACTGTCAATGATTGATGTATCTTTTCAGCAGAATACACTAGGAATGGAGCCACTTTGTTAGATAGTTCTATATAGCATTACTATTCACATTATAGTAATGCTGAGGATAGAATGAACTATTGCAGCAAAATATGCATTGTGTGGACCATGCAAAGTCTCCTGCATGAGATGGTAGAAATTAACATATAATACTAGGCTTAAAATACTTAGGGTAGACTTGCAGTTTGAGAAAAAGAGAAGTGTACAATAAAGATGATGCTTACACAAGAAAGCAATGGCATCCATCGAAGATCAAAAGTCTTACCAGGTCTTTTGCTTTTCTCTTGCAGTTGACCTTGTCTTCTAGCCAGATTAACTCTACAGATCTGTTACCAGGGGCCTTGAAATCTATAGCTTTTTGGTAAATGGACATCTATTTGAGTTGGCTCAAATCCTATTTAATGGGAATATTGAGTCTGCTCCCTCTTTGATTTTGGAAAACACTTGGTATTGATGATGTTGAAGACCATAACCTGGAGAGAAGCAGTATGAGATCCAAAGTCAGTGTCCAGAAGCTTGGAAGAGTGACAGGCATTTTCATAAAAATGGCTCAGGATCTTTCTTTCTTCTATGTGCAACTAAAAGAATCAATCTCTTCTCTCTCTCTAGTTTCTCTGTCTCTGTGTTCACATGCAGAAAAAAATCTGCTCTATGCTCTTGACTAATTTAAACATTGGACAAAAAATCCATCTATTTTGAAATGCACATAGCGATTCAGGATATATTGGAAGGAGAAAAGCCTCCACAAGCTAAGCAAGAGGGTGCATCTGTGATTGGAGAAGTCAGACAGATGCACCTGGTACTACACTAACCTCAAAGGAAGCTGGAAAATGCAACACACTTCCCATTGCATTGGAAACAAATCATGGCTGCTCCCTGCTTATGTCATTGGAGCATGGTTTCCTATTTTTTTTTTATTACAAGAAACACTATCTGGCAAGAAAAGTGAAACAATTCCCATGCACTTAAAGGAATAAGTGGAACAGGAAAAAGTACTAATTCATCTTCTTGTGTTCCTCCAGGCCTGCATTTTGCTTATTTTCATTATCATCTTTTTTAAATGTCTTTTTTTCTCTGTTATTTATGAATTATTGCTTAAATCAATGACTTACTTTAAGTAAATGAAAACAAGTAGAAATGAGAGCACATATACAGAAAACGTATTTTCCTTTGACTATTGGCATCCAGGTATCTTTGGTCATGATTCCCAGAATTGAACCAAGGAAGATATAAAAAATAAGTTTTTTCAAAAGATTTGTGATAAGATACTGCAGTAATGGTGGTTCTATATCATTGTACGAGTCTCATGCGCTAATACACCAGAGAGGTGCCCACCAGTGCACATCACGGTGCTCAACTCCTTTTGTAAAATTATTATTTTTTGTAATTTTTTTCATAAAATTATCTTCTGGATCAGCTCCATCACTGTCCTTAACACTCTCTTCAGATACTAAGTATATCTGGGTCTTTATCTTGGCTTAAACTTTCTGGATTTTGGCTTTCCTACTTTTCTCCTTTGCTTCACACTCTGACTCATCTGTAGTCTGAACACTCTAGGCAGCAACTCACACAGGGAAGCCCTGGCACCCAGGGGCCTTCTCCTTCTCCAGTGCCGGCCTTCATCATTGCTTCTCATCTCATCTGACTGCCCCTCCCCCACTGTCTAGCCAAACATACACGATGGATTAATAAGTCTAATAACATTTTAAAATTTGTTCTATATTCTGGACAACAGAAAGGCAAATATACTCAGTGGGGACAATTTTAAAGAGGTACAAAGTAGATTTCTTGTTGACATAATGCTTATTTTATTATTTTAGATTTTTCTTATATTTGATTATAAGTACAATAGCCTCTATCTAGGATGAATAAATTAAAAATTGATAACATTCCTCTAATAGATTATAATTATTAGCATATTGCTGGTTAACTGATTATAACTATTAGCATACTGTTGGTAGAATGTATTCATTTAATTAACCATTTGTTCAGTGAACTTTTTTCTAAGTAATCCTTACTGTAAGGATGGTGTTAGATTTGCCATAATGAATATGGAGTTCCTTGTGATGCTTTTTGCTTATGACAGTCATAGTGCTGAAAGAATTGATGATTAACTACTTTGTAAATAAAAAACAGTTGAGTTCTTTACCATGACTTATCTACAGACATGTAGATATAGATAGATACAGATCTAATCCTGCCTTGACTGCTAGATTCAACTTCTATGCCTTGATATTACTTATCAATCTTTAATTGATCAAATAAAATAATTTAGAGCTCCCCCAAAGCACTGTGCCTCTGCCCTTGCCATTTTATCAGAAATAAAAGCCCCTTCTCTACCTTCATGGCCTGAAGAACCCTTACAAAATGAACTTTCAAGACATATACACTATCACTGTCTTTGAAAACCTCTGCTGACCAAGCTCCCCACAATGCCTCTGGCATGAACGTCTCCCTCTTTCTGTCCTTAGATTATGCCCCATACTCTTCTATCAGCCACAGAATACGTGTCATAGAAACACAGGCATGACTTTTGCCTTTACTATCCCCTATCTGACACCAGCTAGATCTTAAATTCTGGGTCTTTTATAACTCTCTTGTTTATTTTCAAATCTATCACAATACCAGACATATAGGAGGCACTCAAGAAATATTGTTAAATTGATGGATGAGGGTTTAAAATTAGTTATTTTTAGGTAACATTTAGTCATGTTAAGGGTTGCTTACTTTTCAGTATATAAAATATTATGTGTTCATGGTAGTCTTAGCAAACTTCAAAAAATAATTTATATGAAGATTGAAGGAGTCCTTTGGAGGTTATTAAAATGTGTAGAAATTATTTGATAATATTTCTTTCAAGAAGTGGAGCTTAATTCCTTTCTCTTTGAGTGTGAAATAGACTTAATGATTTATAAATATCATAAATATCATATAGTGAAAATGACACTGTGTGACATCTAAGACTAGGTTATATGAGTACTGAAGCTTCCTTCTTGGCTTTCTGTCTTGAATCACTTGCTGTCCAGGGAGCTACCTACACATTCTGAGGGCACTTAAGCAGGATATGGAGAGACCCAAGTGGCAAGGGAGAAGGGTGCCTACCAACAGCCATGTGAATGAACGCTCTTAGAAGTGAATCCTCCAGCTCCAGTCAAACCTTCAAATAACTTCAGGCCTGTTAACATGCTGACTGTAACTTCATGAGACACCCTGAGCAAGAACCACCCAGATAAGTCATTAGTGATTTTTTCATGCCCCCAAACTGTGAGGTAATAAAGGTTTGCTATCTTAGGCCACTAACTTTTAGGGGCAATGTGTTATGTAGGAATAGATAACTAATGCAGGTCCTTTAACCTACCCATAAATCTTGTTGTACATACCTGTATAGACTTTTTAGTAATAGCTAAATAGTGTATTATACAGAGAGAAAAGAGAGGTATGAAGCTATACATTCATATGAAGGGAAGATTTTGATTATTTTAAGGTGTGACATTAAAATGCTTCTAATTAAGCATTAGAATAGGTTAATCGAAGTATATGCTGCATCCTCCAAATGTTTCCTAAAATAAAATAGATTGATTTTTTTACCTGTATGTGACCTTCCTGTAGAACTTTTTAAGCTCTTATTGCTATGTAACATTGAAATTAAGTATTTCCATAACTTCCTGACATGTGAGTTGCAGTTCTGTCATGCCTGTCATGTGGTAAATGATTAAATCTTGTTTAATTTCACATTGATAAAACTCAATGAATGAAGTAGAAAATGTATTCTTTAACCTATTAGGTAAAAAAAAAAAAAAAAGATATGGTGGAATGAATGAAATTGATAAATGCCTACCATTGGAATGTGGTTCTCAATCTTAGCTATACATTCGCAACAACTAGGGAAATTTAAACAAGAATAATGCATGGATCCCACTCTCAGAAAATCTAAATGAATAGGTTGGGTAGGGTTCTGGGCATTTGGATCTTAAAATTCCCCAAAATGACTCAAATGTGCAACTGTATTTGAAAACCATTGATTTACAATAACCTCATCAATACCTAATTACAGTTTGAAAGGTTTATCAATTTATACCCCAATCATTCAACAAATGTCAGAGTGCATAAGAATCACTTTTGGTACTCACTAAATAAGCTATACAGCATTCTGAGCTGTACCTCAAGAGATTCCAATTCAGTAATTATGGAATTGGACCTAAGATACTGTCATTAAGAAGCATCACAGGATCACAGGGGCGGTGCCTTTGGCTCAAGGAGTAGGGCACCAGTTCCATATACTGGAGGTGGCAGGTTCAAATCCAGCCCTGGCCAAAAAAAAAGAAAAGAAAAGAAAGAAAGAAGCACCATAGAGGATTTTTGATGTATGTGGGACATTCCAAAACACCTACCTATATCAAGACAAAAGTAAGATAATCAAAAAGAACAGAAACTCAACAATAAGTGAACAAAAACCCCATGAGCAAAAAATTTATAGAGACACCTCACCAAAGAAGATTCCAGATGGCAAATAAACATTGGTCAACATAATGTCACTAGAGAAATGCAAATCAAAGCACCATGAATATCACTATGCACTTATCAAAAATTGCCAAAATAAAAAAAAAAATCTAGTGATACCAAGTGCCACAAGAACAAAGAGCAACAAAAGCTCTCATTCATTGCTGGGGGAAATGCAAAAATGATAAAGCTACTTTGGAAAATCACTTTATGTTTCCTATAAACTGAACATAGACTTAACTGTACAACTCAAAAACTGCTCATCCTATATATGACCACACAAAAGTCTTCACATGAATCTGATAACAATTTTATTCACAACCACAAAACACTGGAAAAATGAAGATGTCCTTCAACATGTGAATGGATAGACTAACTGTGGTATTTCCATACTATTTAGCAACCAAATGGAATATGTTATTCATCCACACAAAAGCATGAATGAGTTTAACTGCATATTGCTACCTGAAATAAGCCAGTGTGAGAGAGCTTCATACTGTATGATTCCATTCATACTTGTTTGACTTTCTAAAAAGGGTAAAATAATAGAGACTGAAAATGGAGTTTGGAGGAGCATTGAATAGGTGAAGCACAGGGGATGTTTTCAGGCTATGGCTTTATTTTGTATGCTACTGTGGTCAAGAAGACATGACATTACCTGTTAGTTACAAGTTTAATGTGTCCAAAATATAATAAATAAAATCAACTAGAAGGGCAGGAGATCCCAACTTGGAATGCAGACTGGGATAAGAGAATCTGTTTTATAAATATATGATATAATTTACCTGAAGGGGGTGGAGAAAAAGAGGTGCTGGCCTAACTTTGGAAATCCATAGACACTGTAAGACTTAAGACAAAAAGAGCTATATATATTCTAACTGGCAAAGTTATTTTTCATGGAAGTATGGGTTAATAATTCTGAAACTGTTGTAAATGTATACAAGGGTTGATTAAATAAGTGAATGGATGACAGGGAATGGAACCCCGGAGTTGGACAGTGGAGTGGAAGGTTGCAGGTAGGCAAGTGGGGAAGTCTAAAATGATCCAAGAATGAACCATGTAGTAATGGTTCAGAATCAGAAATATCAGTATGAACTCAGATTTAGCTTGATATAGGTATTAGTGGATACATAGCTAAGTAGATAGAGATACTCTGATGGATAATAATTACATATGTATGTTTATGTAGTTGTACAAAATTATAGATGTATATATATGCATAGGTTATTATATATACTCACCTTTCCTAGCTTTATCTTCTGAAAAAAGCCTAGAAACAATGAAATCATACCAGCAATGAGCAGTTGCCTAGATCTTTGTTTCTAATACAATTCTCCAATGAAAGGGATCTGAAATCCTTAAAGAAATCTAAGACTCGGTTATGGAAATTTCACAAGGGCAGTCACCATGTTCCTCCTTGTGGTTTCCTTTGCCAACAGAAAGTCAAACACATTTTGGTGAAAATATTAAGCCAAGCTGGAACAGGCTAGTTCTTCAGTGCCAAGAGAAGCCCATATGAGAGAAGTTGACTCTTTTGCATTGTGATCCAGTTGTGAGAAAACGAGTCCTCTTCGTGGAAGAGAAAAAATATACACTCCCTTTAAACAATGGATTGAAAATGAATTTGACTTATAAATGACAAGACTGAGGGAGGGAAGTGATTCAAAAATCTTGCAGTGTGTAATAAAAGAAGAAGAAATGGTGCAGAATCCCTGCCTCTTATCATTTGAAGGCCATTGTGATGGGAAACAAGGTAGTCCAAGAAAGTTCTTAGTATTAGGACAGATATTATTGCATCACATTTATTTATCTTTCTGGCTATTTTTATTGGCCTTAATAAAAACATAAAATAGCTTTAAAAAAAGATATATATGATTCCACGGCCAGAAAGGAAATACATAATATGAGCTTGTTGCATCTATTCATGCCAGAAAGCAAGTAAATAAGAAACTAAACAACAAGATTTGGCAAAGGGACAGAGGAACCATCTGAAAAAACTCCCACTGGCAAAGCTGCAACAAAATAGTAGTATTAGACTACAATCCAGAGTATAAAGTAAATATTCGTGAGTCCATACTGAAAATTATGAATCAATTAATAAATAGATAATAGAGAAATATTAAATACAGAACTTAAAACAATGTATGTGGATATCCCACACTCAAGAAAGTAGAGTATAATTCCCCCACTCCGTAAGTGTAGGCTACACCTAGTAAGTTGCTTTCAAAGAGTTTAGTCAATAAAATTGGAAAAAAAAAAAGGAACTTTACTGTGGGGAATTCTTTCAAGGACTACCTTAGCCAAGTAGGCAAAGTTAGCATCATCAATAATTGACAGATGAGTCATGTTGCTAGAATACATACAACAGTATGTATATGTTGTCTTAAGAATGCACTGTATGGGCTCAGCACCTGTAGCTCAGCAGCTAGGGTGCCAGCCACATATACACCAGAGCTGGTGGGTTTGAATCCATCCCAGGCCTGCCAAACAACAATGACAACTACAACCAAAAAATAGCTGGGCATTGTGGCGGGTACCTGTCCTCCCAGCTACTTGGGATGCTGAAGCAAGAGAATCGCTTAAGCCCAAGACTTTGAGGTTGCTGTGAGCTGTGATGCTACAGCACTCTACCAAGGGCTACAAAGGGAGAGTTTGTCTCAAAAAAAAAAAAGGGTACAATTCCCCTTACCCATAGCATATAGCAAATGTTGTCCCAATAAATTATGGTAAGGAGGTAGCCTTAATTTAGCTCTCTCTCTAGGCTTAAGGGCTTATTTTGGACTAACTTTTGATTGAAAAACAATAAATGAGTTTGCTCACTATGGCAGCAGTTTTTCAAGTTCACACAGCTGTAACAGAAATCTATTAAAGATAAAAAGAAGCTTAAACAGCCTATATTACTACTTCTTGCTTTTGTTTATACACGGTGAAGAGTATTCAGAATGGACCTCATCTCAGGCTTGCACTAATCCTTAAATAATTACAATTCATCTACTCGATGCTGGAAACACCTCATGGAATGTGACTTTGTTCTGCTGGCTTGTCTAATCCGATTCAATTACTTCGGTTCCCTCTCCCAGAGGTTTCCTACTCAGAAACTGAGCTCTGGATGGAAGGAAGAATTTGGGAGGGGTGATGTTCAGTTTTAATAGAAATGAACTGAACATTAAAAAAAAAATCTTAGTCCTTTCCCAAATATCAGGCCGTCAATAAACATGAGACACAGCTTGTAATTCACAAAGCTTCCAGCACCTCTGTTGTGATAAAGGCAGATTGGTCTGGCTGAAGAAATGCTGGAGATGGGAATAGTTCACTGGCTTGGACCAATTTGAATGGATGGAAATCACAAAAGTCCCTGAAGCTGGAGAAAATGAAGCTCTGAAGCTGGCAGAACTTGTCATCTGCATGCAGAAAGCGACAGAGATATTACAGATTTCCCGTACAAAGTGAACTCCTTCAATCACCTGTAAAGAGTTCCCTTGTCAATTAGAACTCTCAGAGAAAGGCCTTGACAACTAAGGCATGCCTCCTTCCTCTCCTTGCCAAGAACAGCCACCTGCCCAGAATTAAAACTTTGATTTAGAAAGAGAATAAAACATCAGAGTTTAGTGATTGCTCAACAGAAATTCCATTAAAGAAATTGCAATCCAAAGGAGCAGAGAGGCGAAACACATGCTATAGCACATGTAAGGGTAGATTTGAGGCTGTGTGATCTTCTCAAGATGAAAAACAACCGAGGTCTTAATTAATCACCCACTTTCTTGTTAGAAGTAAATGCTATAATGAATTAAAAAGGTATTGCCATTCTGCTCTCGTGCCCAATTCCTGACCCTTTGTTATTTTATTTTTAGTGGATCGTGTCTTTTATCTCAAAATCATCTTCATCACTCCCCTAAACTGCCTATAATTTCACAATTGAAAAATGAATAATGAAATATGGGGATGCATGAGAAATGAATTTAGAGACAATAACCTTTGAAGAGAAATTTATATCCTTTTCAAGTTTTTTCTTATAGTGAAAATGGAGAAAAAAATTTACTCCTTAGAATTAAAAATGTGTTTTGCTGTCAATGTTGTTATCTTCTGGGTAATTGGCAAACTTTCACAGATGCTTTTAGAAGCAGCTGAACACTCCAAAACAAATGCTGCTATATATTTTTTTAAAAATGAACCTTTTCAATTCAGTAAGCTGAATTTTCTTCTCTGACATTGAGAAATGATAGTAAATAGATTATCCGGATTTGGAGAGGTTATGGCACAGATTAAAGAGTTCTATTTGAAAAATTAGAGGAACCAGCATACAGGGTATAGCCCCGTTGCTTTTTTACTTTACTATATACTAAATACTTACGTTCTCTTAACCTTAATTCTGTAAAATGGCAGTAAGAGTAATACCTACTACAGTGTTGTTGTGAACATTAAATGAGATAATGTGTATATAAAGGGCCCACCTGCTGAGTTGACAAAGGAATACTACAAAAGTTTTGAGATACACAAATTTAAGAAACATAAAATCACTTTGATTACTATATTTTCTCAAAATAATCACCATGACATTCTATGCACTTTTGCTTTTTTTTTTTTTTTTTTTTTTGCAGTTTTTGGCTGGGGCTGGGTTTGAACCCACCACCTCTGGTATATGGGGCTAGCGCCCTACTCCTTTGAGCCACAGGCACCGCCCCACTTTTGAATTCTTATAAACCATTTTTGTAAACAATCTTTCCATTCACTTTCTTCAAGTGCTGTAAGCGCACTTTCTTGGGTGTGAACAGCTTCTTCAGGGATAGAGAACCTTTTCCCACCCATGAGATTTTTTATTGCAGGGAATAAGAAATAATCACATAGGGCCAGGTCAGGAGTGTAGGGTGGAGGAGTCATAAGTTTGACCTTCCTGGACTCCAGGAACTGAATGGTGATGCTGGCTGTGTAGGTGGACACACCATCACGGTGCAAAATAGTCCCGCACAGTCCTGTTCTTGGTCACTGTTCTTGAAGCTTCCTGAAAACTTTTGGTAGGCATACTGTGTGTACCCCTGAGCAGTAACAGTTCTTTGTCCCTTCAGAGGAACACTTGTGACATGACCACTTTTGGAGATAAAAGTTGCCACCCTTTTCCTCCTGACACTTCTGGACTACTTCGTTTTTGTTGGTGGATTTTTATCAGGAAATATCCACACTATTGATGCTTATTCTCTGGATAAAACTCATATATCCAGGTTTCAGCACCAGCAACAATGTCAGAAATGTGTCTATACTTGCCTTTGTTGAATCTGACCAGCATTTCTTCACATCATTCAACACGGATGTGCTTTTGCTCATCTGTCAAAGTTGGAGGCAAGTTCGTTGGGATGAAACTTCCCTAATTTGAAGATAATCCTGTAGGAGTGTGGACACTGCTGGCGATCCAATCTGCTGTGCCACTTCCACGTCATTAAATGCCACTCAATTCTTTTTTCGAACCATTTTTTCCACAGTGGCAATGATTTCCTCTGTCACTGCAGTGGCCAGATGCCCACTCCTCTCCTCATCTTTCAGTGAAATTTAATCTCTTCTGAAATCTTGAAATCACCAAAAAATTGCGACACAGGGAAGAGTAAGGTCTCCGAAAGCCTACTGCAAACACTCGAGGATTGGAGAGTCATTTAACCCACTTTTAAAATCATAGGAAATCATTTTGAGGAAGCGCTCTCTTTCCAGCTCCATAGCTGATGCCAACTGAGTGTCATGTGGAGGAACTATGTGAGGCCCTCCCAGCAGCACTGACAAACCCAGCTAGTTGAAACATGCACAGGACAATCAGAAATGATACCACTGCCAGCTTTATTTCTGGGGAGTGATATAATGAACCACAATGCAGTCTGTCTCAAAACTTTTGTGATGACCTCATGTCACATAGAAAGCCATTCAGTGTGATTATAATGCAGAAGACAACAACATTTTATACTATTGCCAAATGTCTTACTGAGGGCAAGACCCTAAGAATCACACAAACTCTAAATAACTCAGAATGGAGGGTGATACAAATGAAAAGAGCATACAACGTGCAAACTTGCAAACTTGTTTCCTTTTTCCCAGCAATGTTTATTGAGCTCCTCTTATATAATAGTCACTGTTCTTGACGCTGAGCAGCAAAAATAGATAGACAAAGCCATAATGTCCAAGGAGCTTACATTTTGAAGTAACATCCCATGTTATAAAATTAAATAATATAAAATGTCAAAAGTATTTTGTAAACAGACTGTCATTATTGTTCTCTTGATCATTTCAGCAATTATCTGAGATAACGTTTATAGATGTCAATAACTAATTTTCACTATACACTCTACCCAACTTTGCATTATATTCCCAAAATAAGGTTTAGGAAGAAGTGTGATTAAGTGTTTTCAGAGATGACAAGGTGTTTTAATGACTTGTTTCATACAGTTATCTTACATTTTATGCTTTTTAAGTTTCTTTATTATCAGCAGTTCTTTTCAGAACCTTAGTCCTTTTGTGACTACTGAAATGAAACTGTTTAATGGGATGGAAACAGTAGTGAGTCAGAACACTGTGCAGATGTTTTTTTCTAACTTTCCAGGTATTGTTTTATTTACAGAAGTAGTCTAAATTGCAAGAAATTCACAGAATAATCAAATTTGACCCCTCTCACAATATGGAGGCTACTAAGAGGCTAGAATATCCTTTCAAAAAGTCAAACTTGAACCACAAAGGAATTCAGGCATTAAAAATTATTTATATAAGGAAAAAAGTCCTTCCCTTCAGTTTGTAAATAACTTCTTTTAAGAAGAATATCAAGTCTTCTTAATCCCGAAAATATTGATACCTGTATTGATATTGATATTTCATCACTGTTCTTCAAAGGGCTAAACTAAAATCCAAAGTCAAATATACTCACTTAAATTTCACCTCTTTAACTTTATAGGGCATGGTTAGGAAGAATAAAATTTTCATTTTTTTTAATTGCAGTTGCTGTATTTTATTGCCAAGGAAATAGATATCATATTGCTAATTAGTAAATTGGTTATAAAGCTCAAAATGTCTTGTGTTTTGATTTTAATCCATGTAAAACCTTCAACTCCTGGCCAATGCTTGCTCACCTTAGAATGTCTTATAGCATGATGTAAGAAAAGGAACTAAGTGAGGCCCTCCAAGCCCTTCTCAAATGAAGACGTTTTCTTCTCATTTGGAGATGAGAGTTAAGAAACACAGAAGCATTTCACATTGTATTCATGCATAGATAGATTTACCCTTGGGAAAACCTGATAATTGATATCATGGATGATTAAAAAAATTGATAAACAGTTGTTGTTAAAGGTGAACACAAACCCGAGATAAAAACTAGAGGTAGACCAACTATATTAAAATATGTGAAGGACGTGTATCAAAATTCTACAGCAAACATGTTATACCAAAATGTTCATCATTGGAATTAGTCCTCTGGCCACATGTGGTGACTCACGCCTGTAATCCTAGCACGTTGGGAGGCTGAGGCAGGTGGATTTCTTGAGCAGGTAAATTGCTTGAACTCAGGAGTTGGAGAACAGCCTGAGCAAGAGTGATACCCCAGTTTCTAAAAATAGCTGGGCATTGTGGTGGGGGCCTGTAGTCCCAGCTACTCTAGAGGCTGAGGCAAGAGAATCACGTGAGCCCAAGAGTTTGAGGTTGCTGTGAGCTATAGCACTACAGCACTCTACCCAGAGTGGCAAAGTGAGGAGTCTCAAAAAGAGAAAAAAAAAAAAAAACAATAGTCCTCTTAAATTCTAATGGAAGGAAAGAATGTAACTATCTCTGTTTGATTTACAGTGGTCTGGAAATAAGTATGAAATATAAATATAAAGATTGAAACAAGAAATAAAATAATCATTATTCACAGATAACAATGATAATATATATAGCTATTCAGGGGAAATGACACATAAAACATGACAAATAACAAGATTTTCTTGGAGGATTCTGGATACACAATGAATCTATTGAAAATTCAGTAGAATTCTTCTCTCCAGCACCAACAATTAGAAAATATTTCATAGTAAAAGAGCTCTAAAACAATGTAATAAAAATGTGCAATTAGATAAATAGAAATATGTGCCATTTTCTTGGTTGGTATGACTCAAAATTATACCACAGTTTACTTTCACGCAGCAGTCTATAAATTCAAGGCAATTTCACTAAAACTCTCCTAGGAATTTTTTCAGAGTATACCAATTTTTCCCAAAATAGTATAGTGCAGAAAAGTCTCAAAAATAACATGGTAAATTTGGAGGAAGAATAAAGTATGTAGTTCCTATGACTAAATACGAAAACTTACTATGTAGAGCCATCATTATAATTCTAATGTTAGTATAAAATAAATGCACTCACGTGGACCATGTTATAAGTTTCTCATATATTTATAGGCAGTGTGTTAAAACAGCTAGTATATGTTGGAAGTAATGCTTTTTAAGTAAGAAGGGAGGGACAATGTATGCTTAGAAATTCATTTTATACTTGAACCCTAATCTAGATATCACTTCCTCTTTGAAGCATTGCCATATTTCTCTCAGTAGATTTCAAAACTCCCAACTTTGCTATAATTTTTACCAATTGTTTTTATTGTAGTTTATTTGGATTATGTTCTTCAGTTTTAATTATGTTCTTGCCTTTATTTTTCCTTTTACAAAGTAAAAGTTTATTAAAGGCAAAACAAGTATGGCATATTAATAACTATATCATAAAATTCATCAAAATTGTCTATACACATTAAAGTGTCTGACAAAATATATTTTTATTAAAACACAGATAACTGTAGATATAGAGTCACCTTGAAGAATGACCTTCTTCAAAAACATTCAGTGGGGAAAAGACTCCCTATTTAACAAATGGTGCTGGGTGAACTGGCTGGCGACCTGTAGAAGACTGAAACTGGACCCACACCTTTCACCATTAAGAAAAATAGATTCTCACTGGATAAAAGATTTAAACTTAAGACATGAAACTATAAAAATACTACAAGAGAGTGCAGGCACTTGAAGAAATAGGCCTGGGAGAGTATTTTATGAGGAGGACTCCCCAGGCAATCGAAGCAGTATCAAAAATACACTATTGGGACCTGATCAAACTAAAAAGCTTCTGCACAACCAAGAACACAGTAAGTAAAGCAAGCGGACAGCCCTCAGAATAGGAGAATATATGTGCAGGTTATGTCTCTGACAAAGGTTTGATAACCAGAATCTACAGAGAACTCAAATGTATTAGCAAGAAAAGAACAAGTGATCTCCTTCAGTGTGGGCAAGAGATTTGAATAGGAACTTCTCTGAAAAAGACAGGAGCACGGCCTACAGACACGTGTAAAAATGCTCACCATCCTTAATCATCAGAGAAATGAAAATCAAAACCACCTTGAGATATCATCTAACTCCAGTATGATTAGCCCACATCACAAAATCCCAAAACTATAGATGTTGGCGTAGATGTAGAGAAAAGGGAACTTCTGCATTGCTCGTAGGAATGCAAACCAATACATTCCTTTTGGAAAGAAGTTTGGAGATCACTTAAGGATCTAAAAATAGACTTGCTGTTCAATCCTGCAATTCCTCTAGTAGGTATGCATCAAGAAGACCAAAAATCACTTTATAACAAAGATATTTGCACCAGAATGTTTATTGCAGCCCAATTTATAATTGCTAAGTCATAGAAGAAGCCCAAGAGCCCATGGACCCACGAATGGATTAACAAATTGTGGTATATGTATGCCATGGAGTAGGACGAGAACCCCCAGACAATTGAAGCAACACCAAAAATACATTACTGGGACCTGATCAAAATAAAAAGCTTTTGCACAGCCAAGAACACAGTACGTAAAGCAAACCTTAAAAAAAGATGGAGACTTTACCTCTTTTATGTTTACGTGGATGGAGCTGGAACATATTCTTCTTAGCAAAGTATCTCAAGAATGGAAGAAAAAGTATCCAATGTACTCAGCTCTACTATGAAGCCAATATTTAAGTACCCACACTTCCATATGAAAGCTATAACCCAACTACAGCCGAAGATGAAGAAGAAAGAGGAGGGGAAGAGGAGAGGGGAGGACAGGTGGAGGGAGAGTAATTGGTGGGACCACACATATGGTGCATTTTACAAGGGTACATGTAAATCTACTAAGTGTAGAGTAGAAATGTCTTAACACAATTAAGAAAGTGCAATGAAGGCTATATCAACCAGTTTGATGTAAGTATTTCAAATTGTGTATAAAACCAGAACATTGTACCCCATAAATGCATTAATGTACACAGCTATGATTTAATTAAAAAAAAAGAAAAAAATTCTGGACACATGACTAGTTTTCTAAATATGTTCTGAATATATATATATATATATATATATATATATATATATATATCTATAATCTAATTTGACCCAATCTACTATAAACATTATTAAAAGTGGAATTTTAGTCTAAATTATTCCAAGCTTCATTCTTCCTCTCAATCGGCTTCTCCTCGCTTTGCTACAATTCTGTCATCTTTGCTCCCCTGTTCTTACTCTCTGTCCTTCTGTCTGCCTTTTAAGCTAACACTCTTAAAAACCTTCTTTTAAATGTTTACTAAAGACCATGCTTCAATCCCACGTGTTAAATCAACACTTCCCACTATATCTAGTTTTTGACTGCTGAGTTTAACGCTGGGAGGAGGTGAAGATTTCTGTGTCTGCCAATTGGCACTGCTTTGAAAGAAATCTGGCATCAGAACAATTGCACATTTAAAGTCCATGTCACAAGGCCCCTTTTCACTGGGCATTTCTCCTGCTCTTTTCATGGACTTTTGTTCCTCTAAAACTTCACATGACTCCCAGAAAGGGTAATAAAATGAATAAGAGTCTTTCTAGAAAATTATATTTGACACAAAATGGAATGTGTTATCTGGGCATGATGTAATAGAAAATCTGAAGTGAATATCAAGAAGAAAGACTCATGCCTTCATATGCACAAGTCCAAACTATATCTAGATATGCATAGGAACCAATCTAGACAAGAATATGCTTTTAAAAACATTATACGTTAAATACTTGCTATAATCCAAACAGTCTAGGAGGCCAAGATGACACAGTTGCTTGAGCTCAGGAATTTGAGAGTGAGAACCATTAGAATGAGAACTCACTCAACCCTAAGAGAGAGTGAGAACCTATTACTGCCAAAACCAGAAAAATTATAGGCTAAGACTTCCACTGTAAATACCAGAAAGGAAACAGGATAATTTGTGACCATATTTTTAAATAAATCAGATTGCTGAGGAAAAACAAAGACTTGATTATACTAAAACTTTTAGAGAAGAAATAGCTCTTAAAACAGCTGAGAATTGCTGTTGAACTTTGCTAATTCTAACATCAGGCTGAAGATATGGGTTTATTTGGGCTGGGCTTAGTAACTAAACTGGGAGAAATAAAAACCAGGTAAGTATTAATGGTTTGGTGGCCTGACATGTGATAGATGAGAATCTAGAAAAGTCCCAAAAGTATGGTCAGCTTTTCCTAACTGAAATTGTAACGTGAGGAGTTAGAGGAATTTTTTTAAAGCACCTAAAATGCAGAAGGAAATCTCTACCCTTATACTACTGCTCAGGACACAAAGTCCTACTAAAAAAAGGAAGTCTTCCTGAGGCTAGATCACCCTCAAAACTTTTACCAAGAAATCACAAATAAGTAGATTTGGGTGGGAAGCTAAGGAGCTTGATTCAAGACCTCTAACAAGAAGAACTGAATAATTTTCCATCTTTTAGAGTTTAAGAAACAAAGAACTGCTAACCTCTCAGTCAAGAAAGAGCATGCCCAGGAAATTAGAGACACGTTGGTAGGTCATGAACTAACACTTACTAAAACTACCTCATACCCAATACACCTAATTGTATTCAGTAACTCGATCTTCACACTCCCTACCCAAAGGATAAACTCGGAGAAGAAAAAAATCATATATGCAGTTTCCATGGTTCTTCTGCATAATTTCCAAAATGCAATAGAAACTATAAGACATAGAAATAGGATATAATATACCCGAAAGCTTTTATTTTACCTATTTGTTTTTATTTATTTACTTTTTGAGACAGAGTCCTACTCTGTTACCCTCAGTAGAGTTCTGTGGCATCATAACTCATAGCATCCTCAAACTCTTGTACTCAAGTGATCCTCTTTCCTCAGCCTCCCAAGTTGCTGGGACTATAGGTGCCTGCTACAACGCCCAGCTAATTTTTAGAAACAGGGTCTCACTCTTGCTCAGGCTTGTCTGAAGCCATGAGCTCAAGCAACCCACCTGCTTCAGCCTCCTGGAGTGCTAGGATTACAGGCATGAGCCACTGCACCTGGTTGATTTTTTTTTTTTTTTTTTTTTTGTTAGACTATTTCTTGGCATTAGTGGCTTATAACAGCATTAATTTAAAAAAAATAATCTATTTTCATGAACATATCTGTTCATGATATGTTAATAATAATCTTATTATCTGTTGTAATAAGATTTTATCTTTTTTCATTCTCCTATGCCTCATGTAGAAACAGCCTATAATATCAAAACTATAGGGTGCAGCTAAAAGTGTAGTCAGGAAAAAGGATGGCTGTAAACATGCATGTCATAAAAAAACTATAGGTTGAAAATCAGTTGTCCACAATTTCATCTCAAGAAATTGAGAAAAGAAAGGCAAATGAAATTGGAGGGAGAAAGGGAAAAAGGGAGGGAAGAAAGGATGAAGTAGCTTTTGCAGAATCCCTCATGAAACTCAGCCACTAATTTTTTAGGTACATGGGTAGAATGAATATTTCAGCCTCACTCACAGTTAGGTGCAAATCAGTATGAGATTTCTGGCCAATGTCACCAATGTGCTCTTTTTGCAGCCCCTGAAAATCACCCATGCAGAATCCTTAAAGCCAGCTTGGTAGCAGCACTCAGTGATCTGATGCCACGTGGTATAGATGGCAGTAGCTCTGCCAGTCTTGTTCTCTTAATTGTGGTTGGAACAATTCACTCTTCCCACCACTCACCCATTCCATACCAAGAGGAGTTTGTGAATACAAAACAAAACAAACAACAAAATGTCTGCTGTGTTAAGACACTGAGATTTGGGGGTTACCTGTTATAGAAAGCAGTGTAATGTTTATTAAAACTTCAGTCTTATTCTTACTCAGGGCTCTTTTTCTCCACCCATAACACTCTGGAACTCTGTGACTTGGATGGCAGACAGAACATGGGCTGGATTTCAGACACCTCTTTCCTGTCTTCCTTCTAGACTCTTACAATGTTAGGCTACACATTTTTAGCCCATACAATAGGAACATTTCACATAATGTAAAATAGAACTTTTGCATTAGCAAAAGTTTGAAAAAGGTTTTCATGAAATAAATTCCAAGAGGGATGCAATTATGGCCTCTAAATTTGAGCATCTAAATTTCTATAAATATTTTTTGGAAAGAAATAAAATCCTGAGGTTCATAAGGTAATTGGCGAATGAATATTTTACACTATAAATCCCACTTTCAGTGAAATGTGATTACCTGTATGTTTCACTCAAAAGACGGATTTAAAAATGTTTTGCCCAGAGCCTCTGTGTGGTACTCACATTAAGATCATTTCCTTGTTGTAGTTGTTATTGAAGTAAAGCAGAAATCAGTGAAATGCAATGTTGTGGTCTGCCAAAGTGAGTTCCTTTCAATCTGTTCCTGTCAGCCTTCTGAAGACAGGGAGGATACACTGGGGACAAAAAGATGCAGGTGGGAATAATAAACAAGGTTGTGATACCTTTGCGATAAATATAGAGAGCTAAGAAACCTGAAGGAGCTGGCAGTGTATTCCCATTTATCAAATTAAACCCACCAGAAACGCTGAGGCCTCTTTTAATTTTTTATTATAACAGCATGTTATTGAACATTAAAAAATGGAAGCAAAATGAAAGGTGAGTTGATTCATTCAGATTTTAGGATAAGGAAATGAATATTACTTTTTTCTTTGAATGTTTATAGATATGCATAGTTCCAAGTGTAAATGCATGTACCACACACACACACACACACACACACACAACTTTAATATACAAACTGCTGATCAGAACACTTTCCAAAAGAAAGAGAGGAAGTTAATAACTTAATGGAACATCTCAAGCAACTGGAGAAATAAGAACATTTCAACCCCAAACCCAGCAGAAGAAAAGAAATAACCAAAATCAGAGCAGAATTAAATGAAATTGAAAATAAAAGAATTAAACAACAGACTAATAAATCCAAAAGTTGGTTTTTTGAAAAGATCAATAAAATAGATAAACCTTTGGCCAACCTAATCAGGAAAAAAAGAGTAACATCTCTAATTTCATCAATCAGAGATGGTAATGATGAAATAACAACAGACCCCTCTGAAATTCAAAAAATCCTTAACAAATACTACAAGAAACTCTACTCTCACAAATATGAAAATCTGAAAGAAATCGACCAGTACCTGGAAGCACGCCACCTACCAAGACATAGCCAGAATGAAGTGGAAATGTTGAACAGGCCTATATCAAGTTCTGAAATAGCATCAACTATACAAAATCTCCCGAAAAAGAAAATCCCAGGACCAGATGGCTTTACGTCAGAATTCTACCAAACGTTTAAAGAAGAACTAGTACCTATAATACTAAACCTCTTCCAAAATATAGAAAAAGAAGGAATATTACCCAACACATTCTACGAACCAAACATCACCTTGATGCCCAAACCAGGGAAAGACCCAACAAGAAAAGAAAATTATAGACCAATATCACTAATGAATATAGATGCTAAAATACTCAATAAGATCCTAACAAACAGAATCCAACAACATATCAAAAAAATTATACACCATGACCAAGTCGGATTTATC
>CAUYPK010014478.1:0-21150 GCA_963574355.1 Loris lydekkerianus
TGGATTTTCCCCTGTAGGTCAACTGGCATTTACTCCTGGCAGCTTGCAGAATCTTTTCTTTTGTCTTGACTTTGGACAGGTTCATCACAATGTGTCTTGGAGTAGTTTGGTTAGAGTTGAGGCAACCTGCGGTCCGATATCCTTCTAAAAGCAGTGTGTCAGAATCTTTGGTGATATTTGGGAAATTTTCTTTTATAATATTCTCTAGTCTGGCTTCCATTCCTCTGGGGTATTCTTCTTCTCCTTCCGAGATTCCTATAACTCGTATGTTGGGATGCTTCATAAAGTCCCATAAGTCTAACAGTGAACGTTCTGCTTTCTCTCTCTTCTTTTTTTCTGCCTCTTTTACTATCTGAGTTATCTCAAGAACTTTGTCTTCTACCTCTGAAATTCTTTCTTCTACGTTGTCTAACCTGTTGCTGATACTTTCCATTGCATCTTTAAGTTCCCTAATTGACTGTTTCAGTTCCTTCAGCTCTGCTATATCCTTTCTATATATTCTTCATATTGTTCATCTGTTATTTGATTCTGTTTTTGGATTTCCTTTTGGTTATTTTCCACTTTATTAGCAGTTTCCTTCATTGTTTCCATCATTTCTTTCATTGTTTTCATCATGTGTATTCTAAATTCCCTTTCTGTCATTCCTAACATTTCTTTTTAGGTGGAATCCTCTGCGGTAGCTACCTCATGGTCCCTTGGAGGGGTTGCTCTGGACTGGTTCTTCATGTTGCCTGGAGTTTTCTGCTGATTCTTCCTCATGAGTAATTTCTTTTATCTTTTTCCTTGCCCCAACTTTCCTTTTACTTCCTCTTGCTCTTTAAATTCCTGTGCCTGTGGACTAAGTTTTTGATGAGTCCTTTTGGTACAGGACCAGAAGTATGAGAAGGTTGAAGAGCAAGAAGGGATAAAAGAAAGAAAAGGAAAGAAAGAATAAAAGAAAAGAAAATAGAGAAAGGAGAGGGGTTGTGTAAAAGGAATATTGACAAAAAGAAGAGAGGCACAGAAAGAGGAAGACAGAGCAATAGGGAGCAGAGCAATATAGGTGTACAGTAGGTACAATAGGTACAGTAGGTACAATATAGGTACACCTATATTGTAGTAGTGTACTTTGACACAACCTTAAAAACCCCCCACCTTCCTGCCCAGTTGGGTGGTTTTCTTGAGGTCAGCAGCTTTTTGCTAACCTGATCAGACACAGTACCCCACCTCCACCAAGTAGAGAGAAAAGACAAAAATGCTATAAACCAAACCAAAACAAGCAAACAGAAAACTTTACAGGATAAAATTGGGTGAAAAACCATAATAGGGGTAGAAGCACTAGCAAAAATGAAGTTGTAATTATTGAAAAAGGCAGCAATGGGAAATTGTAAACTAGAAAAATTGAGAAAGAAAAAAAATCTGTACGAAAAAGGTTCAAATTAAAAAACAAAACAACATGAACAACATCAAAACAAACAAACAAACAAACAAAAAACAAAACCACACAACCGAAAACAAAGCAGTATATATATGTTGTTGAATATTGTCTGGGCTACATGTGTTCTTCTGGGGTATGAGATATTAATCACAGTGCTGATATGACTGGAGGCCACTGATTTCTCAAACCCCACCGAGTAGACACTCTAAATCTCTCTTCAGCTCTCTTGAAAGGCACTTTAAACTTGTAAACTTGCTGAGCAAAAGCTTTCCCAGGAAAGTGCTTGTTGCCGGAATCACTGCTGAAGTGGCTATCCACTTACCCAGTGTGCCAAAACTGGTCTCACTCTGCCCCTGAGGGTTAGGGCTGTAAGGCAGCTCAGTCTCTGCCTTTAGGCTACTCAGTCACTAGGTTACCAGCTTCCACCTGATTCTTGCTCTGTGACCCTGAGGGCAGAGCTTGCTGGGGCAGTTCTATCCCAATGATTCCCTGTGGCCCACAGCCAAACACTGTTAGCTCTGTCTGGCTCAGGCTCAGAATGGGGCCCTAGACAACAGCCAAAGTTCTCCACACTCCTGCTCAAGCTCTCCCCAAGGCAGTTCAACTGAGTGCCAATTCCAAAGACACCAAAACAGTTCACAGGTAAGGCCTTTCTGGCTTGCAGTCTCGCTGCTACTGTACTTACAGTTGCCGGCAGGTTTAGACCAATTGAAGACATGCGACCACTTGCCAGTTTTCCACTGTTTTTGTCCTCCTCTTGGGGTCCAGAAGTCTCTCGCTGACTCCGTGTATCCTCACAGGGATGATTATAGGCAGAACCCACCAGCCAGAGATGCCTGGAGTCCTATCTCCCCAGACTCATGGTGCCCAGATGCAAGGAAGCTGTTACTCGGCTGCCATCTTGCTCCTCCCCCGATTATAGACACTTTATATTAAATTTTACTTTAACTTATTTACAGGTTAGTACCATATGACCCATAAATACACTAGGAAAAACTAAGAAAACTTTCCGTATTCTCCATTTTTCAAATCTAAGGAAAATGAACATGAAATCTGGCTCAACCCTCTCTACCCATCACATTCTCTAAAAAAAAAAAAAAGCCCTCATAAATACTTTATTGCTTGTTATAAAAATAGTTTCCCCTAGATACTACTTACTGCTTTTCCTTCATTTAATTGATAGCCTAATTTTCAGGAAAGAATCTACATTCTTCTCTACTTTCTTACCTTTTAATTAACCAACTATAGTTGGTTTTCTGTCTCTCTAGGGTTTTTGTGCTTTTTAAAATTGCCTGGAGTTGATTTGATATTCTTTGAAGTTCTACTTCAACTTGTAAGAAATCCACTCTGTGATACATCTTTCCTAACTTCTATTTCTTCTCATTTAACTTTGTTGATTCCTTCTTCAGACAGTATCAAAACATTGGTATTTCCTATTTTTTTAATCGTAATCCTCTAAGCTTCTTTTTATAAACCCACTCTTGTGCCATGGCATAAAGTGTACCTAGTAAATCAACTCCAATATATCTCTTTAGCTTCCTCTCCTCCAAGTGTGCCACATAACCTGTTTTCTATTCTCAACAATCTTCATCTTTTACTTTAAGATCTATTTGCCTGAGTGCCATTCCATCTTTTCAAAAGAAAGTTCAACCATTTCCCTCCTGTAAAATTACAAGATAATTTTTCAAAATACTATGAAAATGTATAGGCTTTATTAAACCTTCTATTCTTCCACTAGGAATCACTAATTAATCTCTAGTCAGTTGTTTTCCCCACAGCACTTTGGTCATCTTTTTAATATACCATATATACTTGAGTATAAGCCAAGTTTTTTCGGCACAAAATTTGTGCTGAGTTCGGGTTTTTCGGCACAAACTCGGCTTATACTAGAGTATATATGGTAATAATTATTAGGTGGTATTTTAATATTTTAAAAACATTATTCTACCCAAAGTTAAATTTGAGTTTTTCAATGTAAAATCCATTTTGGAATTATTACAACATAAAGAGTGGTACAGCATAAGAGTTATAACCAGGGCATGAACTTTAGAATCAAAAAGGTGTGATCTGAGTCTCAGACATACAACATTTCCTAGTGTGTGACCTTAGGTAATATTAATAATTGTTATTATATAGCAGTCTACCTTTATATATAAGATGTGTAAAGTCTTTAACACAATGCTTGGCACAGATATTTCCTAAGTCAGTTTTAGCTTTTGTTATTTCTCCTCTCAAAATTACACAGGGTATTACTTATCACCACTTACCAATAAAAATTTAGTAAATATATTAGTTAATGAATGATAACAGAACATAATTCTTCTATGCTTTGTATATGGCTTAAGTGTTTGAAGAATGAAGTATAGTTGTGCCCCAATATCCACAGGGGATTGGTTTTAGGACCTCCCTTGGCTGCTAAAATCCTCTGTGCTCAAATACCTAATATATGATATACAGTATTTGCATATAACTACACTTATCTTCCCATATACTTTCAATCATCTTCATATTACTTGTAATACCTAGTATAATGTAAATTAAGTCTAAATAGGTGTTACATCACATTGTTTAGAGAATGATGGCAAGAACAAAATCTAGTACAGACACACAAATTTCTTTTCCAAAGATTTTTGATCCATGGTTGGTTGAATCCATGGATTCAGAACCTATGAATACAGAGGGCTATGTATTTATTACTCATACTATCATAATAGATTTTCAGGCATATAAAACCAAAGTGCAGCTGACATATCCATAAAGCTAAAAGCATAGAGATAGACACAGGTACCAGACAGAAGTGTTTGCTTTAAAATTCAGGGGCATCCAAACTTTTTTTTCTCTGCCTCACGTTAGAAGAAGAGTTGTCTTGGGCCACACATTAAATAAACAAACACTAAGGAAATCTCATTGGCTGGAAAAAAAAAAAAAAGGCCCATGCATACTCTTCATGATATCTGTCAGCACAGATAAGCAAAAAAAGTCCTCCCCAAATCAGCATGTGGCCTGCAGGGTACATGTTGGACACCAAACCCTTTAATTAACATATCTTTCCAGGCTTGGTTTATCAAGCTGATAGTCATTTAAAAATTTTTTGAATCTGATGACACTTGGTAAGAGTGAAAAGTGGACTGCTAATAATGGACAGCTAATCAGAAATTTTTATTCTGGTCACAGGGGCATTCTCTGGACAGGCAGTCATTCTGAGACCTATTTGTGGGGAGAAGGCAAGGTGGGCTTGAAATGTTGTTTTTGCCCAGAAACAGACAGGAGAAGACAGATGAAGACTGGGACTAGAGCAGGCATTACTGGTGTTCTAAAACTGAACAACTGTAAGTACCTAGATCAATTTTTGACCAAAGAAAACCCTGGATGTATTAACCCTGAAATATCAATGAATATTCTGCTCTTTCTATTCTTCCCTCCAGTTGCAATGCCTGATAGAAGCCCTTGTCACTTTTCACTTGAAGGGTTGCTAAACCTTTTGTAGAAGGTGTCTGCAGCCGACCTCCACAGCTTTCGTCTAATGTCCATCTTCAGCACCATCTTCAAAGCTAAGCTCCTTCACCTCAAGCTTCTGCCTCAGGTATCTGCAACTCATTATCAACAAAACTGGAGTATTTTGGTAATAAAATATCTGAATTTTAATATAATTGTGTCTTAACACCGATAAGGCCATCTGTACTCTGAGGCCATCACTGTTAGGTTCCAGTTAGGGATGGTGGTTATGAGATTGATTAATGAAGAGGATGCCAGATATGATCTGTTTATAAAGCTCAAATGCACAATGAAGAAATAACGTCCATTGTGATGAATGTAGACAGTAACCCCAGAGGTGATCTTCGAAATTTCTCACAAGAAATATGAATTTACTTTGCATGGATACTCAAAACACCACAAACTGAATCAAGAATAAATAACTTAAACTGTTAAGAAAAAAGTTTCTGAAAATTTTTAAGCATATACTTATTTTATCTGTAGGAAAAAGCAGTTCTCTGTAACATTTTGGGAAACGTAGATAATGCAGCCCTTCATCAGTGATTGGAACAGAAAGTGAGTTACTAAAGAAAAATCACCATTCTAAACATAGTATACAGTAAAACATCTGCTTCTGCACTTCTCTAAGTAAAAGCTACTACTCCAGTAAATGTATTTTTATTAGGCAGTTCCATGAGCTTTTTCATTGCCTCTGTTATATTTCTAGACACTCTAGCAGCCTGTGGTGAACACACTTGTCGGTAAGCGAAGCAAAGGTTAAGTGTGTATGACACAGATGAGCCCCAAGATTAAGTACACACTGTGAAACGCATGTGGATGGGCGTGATTTAAACCAATGAACTGTGGCCTGAAATGATGTCACACGAAGCGCAGCAGTAAGTGGAAGTTTAAACCTACTTGCATCTCGGCTCATTAAACGCAGTTAAAGTGCAAATCCCCTCATTCTGACAGTAGTGATCACAAGGGTTCTCTTTCTGGTCACAGCGCTGACTTTTAAACCCCACAGAGCATCTGCAGAATTTCAGTAAAATACAGCTAAATAAAAGCGTCTGACTTTTTTGCCAAATATGTTTCAAATTTATTTTATACAGAGATAGCAACATTTGAATGAAAAGCTTCCCGGGTATGCTCACCTCTCTCTCAAACACACTAATCACATGCTGCTCTGACAAGGTGGGGAAGGGAATGCAGACATGGATTATATGTGGGCATTATCTTTCTGGTCAAGCAATAATAAAACAAAACTCAAAAGAGTGAGCACGTAAGCTGAATGACTTCATCTAAAGGTGTCCACTATAGACAACTGGATAATTGAGAGGCAGAAAACACTAAATTTCAGGGTTTTGGGGAATACTAAGTACCAATACTTTTCCTAAGTATTTAAAACCCAGACTCAAGTTAATGTATTCCAGAGGAGCCAGGAATTTAACAGGTTACCGTAATACAACAGTCTAAGCCTGATGTGAACTATCAAATAGCATTATACATTTGGAATAGCTATTACAAGTTCTCTTTTAAAAAGATGGATATAAGTACCAAATGATCCAAAAAAGATGATTATCTCTGGGCTTCACATATTTGGATAAGGTAAATGAAATTAGAAAAATTTCCCTAGGCATTTCCAAATTCAAAGGTCTATGAATGTCTGAAATGGTACGATGCTAAGAATTGAATGAGCTTTTCCTGATGAAATCATTAGCAAATTGATGAAAGAGAAGCTTCTGTAGCATGTAAGCTGAAGAGGGACAATACTTTATCAGAGATGTCCATGAAACACTCATTTAAAATATATTGACTCCCCCCCAAATAAAATAAATAAAATATATTGACCCAAGAAAGGAGAGCAGCAGAACAGGAATTCCATGTACATATGAAGAAGCCCCATCATAACATGCTCCAAAGTTATAAAATACTCACAGACACACAGGTACATTTGTCTCAGGGTCCAGCTGGCATATGCCACCATTGTAACAGTAGCCATCACATAACTGGCAGCTAGAGGCAATCTTTCCATTAGTGCAGCTGCAACAACAAAGAAAAAATAATTCCATTGTTGCTGGCATCGTTACTATTGAAAGTCGATACTAACTGCAGATGAGAATACTTATATTATATAGGAGTAATGGAGTGGCTGGCTGAAAGTAAGTTTTCAGGAAGACAGATTCTCTGAAAGCAAAGTTTTTATTTCTTATCAGAAGGATAACAAACTTTCTGCTGGTAATTTTCAAGTTTTCATCACATTTGCATAATATAAAAATTTAACATGACTAGATATATGTGTGAAAAAATTATACTCTATCACACTTCAAGGGAACATTAACATCAGTATCTTGTTCCTTTTTCATATAAATATGATTTGGTAATATCTGTGTGAATTATAAACCACATGATCAGATACTCTGGAAAAAAATGTTTCAGCTTTTCCTTCTAAACTGGAAAAACTGGAAAATCGGTTCCAAAGAAATGTTAGGAATTTTACACCCCATATTTTGTAAAAAAGGGTAGGGTTATATCCCAGTCACTTTTATCTCATTGTTTCTCCCTGCTTATGTATTGTAATTAACGTCAAACTTTTCTTGTTAATTCTAGGAAAAAAAATTGAGCTATTCATTGAAAAAAATAACTGATAATGTTATAGAAACAATGTGCAATATGGCAACAAAGTAATGAGATTGAAAAACTTGCCAAAATATTTTTAATTTCCAGGTGCATTACATGTTTGGGATAAGAATGAATACTTTGGTTACTGCAACTCTGGAAAAATGAACACAGCAGTACTAGAAAAAATACAGCAATTTCTTACTTGCCATGTTATATCTTTAAATCAATCAATTAATCAGTCAGTCAGTCAATATATAAACGATCAGATCAGACAATAAAAATGGTTGGGTAAATGGAGAAAAGTACATTGACATTCTAAATTATTAAGAAATCTATTCTATGGGATGTGTGCTAAGACAATAGCATAATCCTTGGTTGAAATCAGAATTACAACACATCATGCTGGTAATTTTGTATATGTGCAAGCAAGAAATCAATGGATGGCATCACATTCAATCTGGACATAAACTGACAAAGAAATCAGGCCAAAGTATTGTGATTGATCATGTTGATGCTCTCCATGATGGATATCTATTGCAGTACATCCATTACTAATGACAGGTAAAGATGCCTGAAAATAAATGCTTGGCAGGACAGTATTGCATTTATTCTGTGAGTAGTTGACTTCATAGGGGTTATATGGCTGTTGAAAATGTCCTGAAGAGTCTGGGGTTTAAAATCACATTTCTTTTCAAAACAAATAGGAGTAACAGGTTAATTATGTAGAAGATGTAAAAGTAAGACATGCAAATAGAATAAGACATAGGAAAGAGGAGGTTCTGTAAAGTTTCTAAGATTGAGCAGAGAATACCAATTGATATAGGTATTTTAATATGAATGCCAAGTGAGTAAATTAGCAATAGTGGTATTGATGTCTGATATGTTAAATGGATCTGAGTGACTTTTCCCTTGCCTTCCATTCCCATCTTCTTGAAACTCCAATGAGTGAAACGTTTTAGTTTCTTGCTCTAGCAAAGGGGCAATTTCCAAGGGGAAAATTCACTTATTATACATTAAAGCATTTTCTGCAGAAAAGATAACTGTATACAAAACCTCATCATCTAAAAAAGAAAAATAATTCTAGTTGATTATTTTGAAATTGCCGCTTCCAGCAGTTATTAAAAATGTTGCCTCTTTTTCCTTCTAATGATTTTGTTTGAATACTACATTGAAGACGGAAATTTGTAGATATTTTAAAGGGGACATACAAATTATCTAAATTACTATAATACATCCGAGAGTACAGCTTATGTCTTACTGTAGGTTTTCATAATAATTTTCTTTTTGAGGGGAATGCCCAATGTGTACATATACACAGTTTGTGATATGTATCACTTTTCAAAAGTTAATTACCAGTTTTTCAGTACACACAGAATTTCCATGACAATTGACAATCAAAGGGTATTATTTGGGCTACTCAAGATTATGATCAGCATTTTCTTCACCAAAATGTACTTCAGAAGAGATAAAAATATGGAATTAGTTCTATTTAAAGATTATACTCACTATGCTTGATAGGGCACCTATTCTAGTTGACAGTTCATAGGGTGTGCATGAGAAACATAACATGTTTGTCATCACAAATAGATATGTGACTTGAGTTTTCCCAACTAAACCAAAAAGAATTTAACTTTGTTGCAATTTCATTTTAGTATCTGTTCTTTACCTATGAAACAAAATTCCAACACTACTGCAAACTAAAATGAAAAGTATCATAGAAATGAAAAATATAATCATCTAATGTGTTTTAGGCTATTCAAAGAATTCTGTTTGTATTGTCATGTTCAAATGTCATGTAGCCTGGCTGATAAATCAAGGATTGTTATACTCCTATTTTAAGTTCCACTATCTGTTTATTGTTAACTGTTATCAACCTACGCTTACATATACAATTCCAAAAAGATCTTTTAAAAAACAAGAACTATCAGGCGGTGCCTGTGGCTCAAAGGAGTAGGGCGCCGGCCCCATAAGCTGGAGGTGGCGGGTTCAAACCCAGCCCTGGCCTGAAATTGAAAATAAAAAACAAAGAAAGAAAAAAAAAAAAAAAAAACAAGAAAAAAACAAGAATTATCATGTTGGACTTCAACAGCCTTCTCAGGTCATGAGGATCTGGTGTGTCTAGTTTGGAGAAGCCATTTTTTTTCCTTTAGAGTAAGCAGTGTAAATATGAACCTACTCTTCTTCTTTATCTTTGGGTCATTATGTATGGAAGTTTTAAGATATACAAATGGTAGGAAACATGAAATAACACAGACAGAAACAAATGAAGCCCTCACAGAAATACCAATAAGCCGAGCAAGTTGCACAGGTCAATCAGGAAGGATGCTATTGACTGTGTTTCTTGGAAGTGAAATAATGGACCATAATGGGGTGTCTCAAAACTTTCATAGAAACTTTCATAGAAACCCACACTTAACAGGAATGGGGTGCATGCCTCCACATTAGCTCTTGTATAGTAAGCTGGGTAGGAAATTTTGGCTCACAGCCTTTGACATGACAGCCCATGATTCTCTGGGTAAGTGGGGGAGCTGCTGCTTATTCTGATATGGTACGCTGGACCTGAAGAAAAATGCATGCTCACTAATTGAAATAAAGCACTGTCATGCTAAAGTTTCATCACAGAACTGATGGGCTTAATGAGCAAACATGATTTTGATTTGAAAGTTTGTTTTGCTTTTAAGTACTTATGAAAGGCACAAATTTATATATTCATCATATTTTTAGTTACTCATGTAAAAAAATAATTTACTTTCAAATGACCTAATTTGTGGGTTTCAGTAAATGTCATTAATGATGATAACACAAATCACATTTAAGGTAAATTCTAAAATGAGAGTAAATAAAAAAGAAAAAATGTTGATGCTGCTTGTAATGAAATTTTATTGGGCCTTGTTTGGCAGAGAAACATAACTCATCTGGAACCCTCTGTGAGCTCTCAGTAGAAGCCACAACATTGACACTTTATGATATGCTTTTCTATCTCAGATTCCTGTTTATTATACTCCCAAGCAAGACAAGTGATAGAGTCCAGTCCTTTATAAGCCCTTCCTTTAAAATGCTGTTAAAAGAAGTCTAGAGTGAGGATTGATCTCTAACCTTGTGGCATAAACTTTTTTCATGATAGAAACTGGATGGAATCGCCCTTTAGCCAAGATGTTCTATTCTCCATTCACTTAATCTTGAAGCCAAAGGGCAAAAAAGTAATGTAATAAATGTCAAACTTGGACACTTTTTGTTTTAGTTGCTTCCTAGAACACATAATTCCTTCTATTTATTCTGGATCACAATGTTCAAAGTAAGATTAAGAAAAAAAATTAACATTTATCTCCATTAGACAGATATTTTGCTCCTCCCACAAAGGATTAATTTGCAACAGAAAAGCAATTCCATTCATTGTCAATAATAATGAAATAATTAAAAGCCTAAATTTTTTCATTGAATAACATTACATATAGTATTTGAAAGCATGCTGCATTTCACCATTTCTTGATCACTCTTAAAAATATTCTATATTGGGAATAAACTGGCCATCTTATTGAATAGTGGATTACATGTTTCACAGAAGTTTATAACAGGTGTTAAATAAGTTTGGGCTTAATTAAAATAAGTTAAATATCATCTCTAGCCATAAAAAGATGGTTACCATATAGAAGTTTACAATAAAAATAATTAACATTTTTTCATTGTTTTAATGCTGAACTGCTCTTTACGGGTTCAAATGCTTTAATAAGTTAAGCTGAATGTCCACTTACTTGCAAAGTATATCTTCAGTGTCTTTATTTATAATGCAGTGTCCCCCATGACACCTTATACATTTATCGATCTCACATTTTGGTCCTTCATAGCGTGTTGGACAGGCACATTCAACACTTCCATCATCCCGAATGGTACAAGACTCAGAATTCACACAATAGTGGTGGCAAACATCTAAGAAGAATGCACAACAGAAAAATGAAATTATATTACAAGATATTTTTCTTCAGTAATAATAAATGTTACTGTTTAATACTAGAAAATGGTCAATCAACAAATCTACAAAAGCAGTTTATAATTACATTTAAGCTGGAATTCTCTATAATGCTATTGAGTCCTCTCTTTGAGTCAGGCATCATTTTATTTGGATAAGAGGAGAGGGGTTATACTGATACAATGCTAGTGACAAAGTTTTTGTTCTGAATTTTAAAGCTTGAGTGAACAGGGTTCCTTAGCTTTCCTTCTAATGAACAACATTAGCATAGTTTGAAATGAGCAGAAATGCTTAAAATTCCTTTAGATATCATTTGTATTGCCCTTTCCATTTCTTTTCACCCACAGAACAGTGTAATTTGTAGTGAGTAGAGGACTCCTACCTCTTCTCCAGTATTTGGTTTTATGTGTGGAAAAGAAGCCTCCCCCAAATAGGTCGCAGAACAAATCCAAGCATTTTACAAATGCCTGAGCAGGAGAGCAAATAAGAAAGTGTATCTCTTATGAGCGTCAAGAGGAAAGTGAACTGGGAAACCACTTGATCTATCATGAGTGGGGGGTGAAAACAGAAATCTGGGCTATTACCTCTTCCAAGCTGACAGACTATTCTTCCTATCAATCAGAGAAAATCATTCCCTGTAATCTGAACCCCTGTTTTGAAAGACTGTTTCTTACCAAGAATCACATACAATTTTCTCAACTGCAAAGGAAGATTTCCTCCAAATGCTTCTACATCTCTTGAATATGAATAATATTCATATTCATTTATTAATATAATAATCGCTTACAACATACAACTAGATATTCTGCTTCACCCTTTAGAAAAGCAGACAGGCCCTTACATGTGTGTTTATATATGAATATATACTAATGTATCACATTTAAAATACTGAAATTCATAATACAAATAATTGTAAGCAAAAAAAAAAAAGACTGACTAAATTAATACCAGACTGTTTAGATGCTGCAACTTCCTTTTAGTTATCTAATTATGAAGCAACGTTAAATGAGATTAGCTGAGAAAAATCACAATTTATAAACTTTAACCTGCTGTATGACAACTATAGTCAGTGAGGAAACTTAAAACATAATTTATAATTCTTATGGTTGTGTGTTTATCTAGCCCTTTATTAAATCAGACAGCAATTAAATTTATCGACAGGCTTGGTTCATATTTATGGAAATTTATTTCAAGCATTCTTATGCTTGCTGTTGCATTATGACAATTAACTTCATTGAGCTTCACTGTTTAAGCCTATTAATACAGGTTTCTGTTATATTTAAGAAAAGTAGCACTTTCAAAAGAGGAGATACTTAAAGATCTAAAAATTAAGAAAATAATAGTGTTAGTGTCCATTCAATATAGATTCTGTACTTGCTCTAGGATTGATAAGTATTTGCATACAACATAAATTCCATTTTTACTTATTAAGTGTGTATTAATGGTAGCCCTTCTGACCATCTAGAATGGCCTCCCATTTGTTGTATAAATCTAAGAACAACCTTTGTTAGGCAGTTTGCTAGATACCATCTCTCTCTTTTTTTTTTTATTAAATCATAACTGTGTATATTAATGCATTTATGGGGTACAATGTGTTGATTTGATATACAATGTGGAATGCTTACATCTTATTGATAGAAAGTTCTCTGAATATTTTCCCCAATTGCTTTACAATTTCATCTGTTGGACTTGACTCAGCTGTCTTATAGGATATAAAAATTGGCTGATGTATCTTTACAAGGTTTTCTTACTATGTTATTATTCAGAAGTTGCCATGGTGGATAATTCATCAGAATCATACAGGGAACTTAATTGAAGATACAAATTTCAGAGCTTTTCTCTGCTGCCACCCACTCCTAGGTTATAATTCATAGGTCTTAAATGGGGCCCAGTTAGTTTTGATAGGAATGAGGGAATGTAAGAAATTATGATCTGGGGAGAATTTTACTAGATGGCACAGAGAGCACATCGTCTAATATTAATAATTGCAAATAGACCAAAATAGCTTAATTCTTAACTAACAAGGGGAACCATAATTAAAATGTAACCTTTTATTTTAAAAATGTGAACCACTTTGTTTTTATAACCATACTCCTGAGAAGATCTTGGAAACCAACCAACCAAACAAACAAACAAAAAAACAACCCAAAAATTGGATTGATACTCTCAAGGTTGATGACTATCAAGTATAACACTAGAGCAGAGTTAAAAACTTATCTGCAATATTCTGATTATAAGCAATTTGATGTATAACTTAAATATGTCTTAGATTAAGACTAAAAAGATGTGGGTATGTACACAATTCATTAGTAGTCAAGGAAATACAAATGAATACTTCAATGAAATGCTATTTACATACCCACCAAACACTGAAACAATACAGAAACTCTCACCCACCTCTAGTGGGAGTGATACTTGTTCAACTAATTTGGAAAACAGTTGCCAGTGTCTACTAAATTTGAACATATACCTTATGACCTGGAATTTCTAGTCTTAATATATACCCAAGAGAAAAGCAAGCATATGTGCACCAACACATAAAGAGTAGAACCTTGATAGCTGACCACCTCCCTAGATTGGCCACCTTTGTTATGTTGACCAGTTTGTTACAGTCCTTTGTGTGGTCTACTTACAGAGGTTCTATTGTTGATATCACATGCACAAACATCTTTTTAGAAATAGCCCCAAGTAAAAAAATCCAAATGTCCATCACAAGAAAAATGGGTAAACTATGATTCATTCATACAATAAAATGAACATATATACAAACACACAATGAAAACATTACACCTATGGCAACAATATAGATGCATTTCACAAAAATGATGTTAATAGAAAAAAGCTAGACACAAAATATTTATACTACATTTTTTTCATTCAAAAGCCAGAACAAATCTATGGCTTTGTAAGTTGAGAAGGAATTATCTCTGGGGAGAAAATAAATGGTTGTGGTAAGAGAGTGTTAGGGAATATCTGAGGTTCTGATCAGGTTTCCTTGTCCTGAAGGTCAGTTTACCCTGATGGATACACATTATAATAATTTACTGAACAATATTCTTGTGATTTTCTGTGTATATTATACTTCAATGGAAAATGTTTTTTTTTTTTTTTTTAATTGAGGCATATAAGCTACATTAGAATGTTTTAGAAATTTTACTTAATTTTTATAGGTACAACTTTTAAAAAGAATTAATGATGTACTTTTTGTGCTTTAAAGGAAATTCTCCACTCTTTAATGTTTGTAATTTTTTTTTCATAGCTTGTCATATGTACATTATACAATGCAGTTGACTGGCCTCATGGCAAATAAATGGAATCCAAAGACTATAAAAGCAATGTTTACTTACAATAAAACTGTGAAATAAGCAGATTTAGAATTTATAGTTTAAGAAATAATTCTAAATTGCATGTTGTTAATTTCATGTACATGGCATGTTAACCATGCCATTTTTTTCATGTACAAAGTCAGAATTCATTTTAGGCTCTGAAGTCTTTCTCTCCAGGTGTTCAATATAGGCATTTCATTTATCCCCATTTCACATTGTTCACGCTATGCTGAGTTGAAGTTCAGGGGCAAATAGTTGCTCACCATACTTCAGCCTTGGCAAAGATCGTTCTCATTACCTTTCTGTGAAAATCTACTATCTCCTATTGTTTGGCATAAGATCTGAAGTGTGTGAAAGTTGCTGAGTTATATGTTTGCCTGGGATTTTTTAATTAGGCTTCTAGGTCCTATCTTTTGAAGGGAAAAAGACAGATATCATGTTTTCAATACCATGACTTCAACACTTAATGAATTATAAGAATGTCACATTAATTTCTCTCTCATCCTCTTCACAGCATTAACCGACTTTAAATTAAAATCATCTATGTAATCTCGTATAAATACATGCTGTATTTTCATCAGTGTCACCTCTCTGTACACTCTCAACTGCTAAACACTCATATTTAAATTCTAAGTATCACTTCAGCTATTCATGTAATAAAAAGGAATACTTCATTAGTACTTTCCAGCCCAGCAGAAATTGGCTTACTAATTTAGTAAAATACGAAGAAGAATAGTATATGAGGAATCCTCTTCAGTATGCAATCACTCACTTTGCTTCCTAGTGTTCTGCTTCTGATCTAATAAGCTATGAAAGGAAAAGAGAAGTTTCATAGTTGCCAGAGGATCACTTTTTAAAAATCATATACCACTGAAAATTAATTATCCCACAGAGGTTACCACTCTAAGCATTAAAAATGCTTTAAAACTATTTTGAAAATAGTCTTTAGGAAATATAGGTAGACATTTTCTTAACTAAAATATATTGATATTTTATTAAATGCCCATTTGTCATATTATTTTAATGAGTTTACCTTCGAGGAAATTTTAATGTCTTCTGATTTTTTTCACATTTTATCTTTGATAAGTTTAATGTTACTGAATATAAAGCAGAAAATACATCTAAATAAAATACTTAATAATTCCTTCAAAAATCAAGAGGGACAGGGACGTTGGTGGTTGCTTAGCACCAAGATAGGCAGCAAAGTGATTGTTTTGTACTTTCTCAGACAGATACACATCCAGCCACCTCACATCTTCTCACACAGACACAATCATCTTTTTTTTTCAAATATTAAGTTCAGGTTAATAGTCATTGGCACAATAGGAGAGTTTTAAAAGTGTGGTAAACTAAAAAAAGAGATGGTTATGGGGAAAATATAGGCCATAAACAATCTTCACAGGAGGGTTGAAATAGGGAAGAGATTAGAGACAGAATTGAGTGATTACAGATGGAAGATAGAAGAAGAGTTCAGTAGGAAAGTCTGAATTTATGAAAAGCAAAGTTGGGCTAGTGTGGTGGCTCACGCCTGTAACCCTAGCGCTGTGGGAGGCTGACACTGGTGGATTGTCTGAGCTCACAGGTTCCAGACCAACCTGAGAAAGAGCAAGACCCTGTCTCTAAAAATAGCTAGCATTGTGGTGGGCATCTGTAGCCTCAGCTACTAGGGAGGCTAAAACAAGAGAATTGCTTGAGCCCAAGAGTTTGAGGTTGCTGTGAGCTGTGACACCACAGCACTCTATCGAGGGTGACAAAGTGAGACTTTCCCTCTCTCTCTAAAAAAAAAAAAAAAAAGAAAGCAAAGCTGATGGAACAATACTGTCAATCTTCTTTTAAGCAACATGAGTAATTTGACTATGAAGATAAAAGGGAAATGGTATATCATAGATGATTATTTTCTGAGGATATACATGTCTTATTGTATACTAGGAACTGCAGAATGAGACCAGAAATAAGGACAGACACTGTTCTCAAAGAGCTGAATACCCAGTTGCAAGAAGAAATCAAGAACTAAATTGATCTGAATAGTTGCAGTGGCAAAGCCTACACATACCATTACCAAAAGTAAAGTCTTCCTGTGGAACATTCCATCTTACAAGTTTTGAACATTTTACTGACCTGAGTAGCATAACAACTGAGACGTTCTGTATATGATAAGGAGTTATAATGAAATGTAATTCATCTGTGCTAAGAAAGTAGAGATAACCATTAAATTATATAACACTTTATATTTATGATACAAAAATTGTTATAACCTCTGTAGGGTAATGACATTTAGAATTACCTAATAACATCAAATACAATCATATAATCTAAAGGACAATGATGAGTATGTAATTACTGAGTATTCTTATGATAATTAGGTGAATAGTAACCGGAGAATAAGTGAGTGGCTATTTTCTGCAGCAAAAATAATTTTCAAGAGAGATCATTATATCAAACTGTTTCTCTTTCTTTCTTTCTCAATCTTTTCTTTTCGTGCAACTAGAAATACAAGAAAATGTCTCTTTAATCTTTTCACAGTAAAACACTACACAAAATAAGTACATATATGGGTATATACACAGTTTTGTAAATATTCATGGACATCCAGAGATCTATAAAATCTCTAACCACATTTAACTTTTCATATTTACTTCTTAATAATACCATATTTCCTTTCCTTAATATTTCCTTCTATTGAAAAGTAATTGCCAAGACTCTTTAGCTATTAACTCATATTTGGAACTGGGCTATTTACATGGTAATGGTTAGTGAAATACTAAACTTAAAGAGAAGAAAATTAAACTAAAATAATAGCTAATCAGGAGATGAAGATACTCAGTAAGAACAATGGTGACCTGGAGAGTCTTTAATCAGTAATACAGAATACCTATACAAGGGGAAAGTAATTATATACATATTATATTAATACATTCACATAATGCAATTATAAGAACATATATAAATTGTTCTACTTCACTAATTTTAATCTGACCTTTAAAATTTAAGTCCTGTTAAGCGGCTTTAAGACTCATATTTAAAGTATTTGATAATTGAGGACTTCACACAAACACACACATATACAACAACAATAAATTAAAAGTGAGATGGAATTACTATCACAAAGTCTAGGTATTCCACAGTGCATATCCTTGGGCATTCTATAACCGAGGGGTCAGTTTCAGCACAATTCACATCCCACTGTCACTGTTACTTAATTGTGTCTTATAAGCAGTAGATTTGAAGAATTCTGCTGATACTTTCCCTGCAGAGTGAGTATATGGATGCTTCCATGAATGTATGAAATGCACAAGAATTTCCAGAATAGGCAACAATAACATTTTATAGACTTTTGAATATTTATACTGGATGAGATGAGAAACAGGAAAGAAGATGGACAGAGTATGAGGCAAAATCTAGTCCTTCCTTAGCTAACAATATGACCTCTGCTAAGTTACTTGATTAATTTCTTCAAGATACCTTTTGGTCATCTTTGAACTGAAACGGTAATAGTAAATGATGTCTAAAATTATACCCTGATTCTCTCCTCATACACCTAATGGTGGGCTTACTATCATATGGCCAACTACAGCTTGCTTTGAGTAAAATGATAGAAATTATGATTATGATTAAGATAAACACTCTTTTTTAGGTATCTTCTATATGCTGGGAACATGTTTGGTAGAGTCACACACCTTAGATGGTATTATCCTCTTTTTACAGGTAAGTAAACTGGAGCATAGAGAGGTAAAGCAAATTGTCAAAGATCACACATAAAAAAAAAAATGGGTGAACAGAACTTCAAACTCAAACACATCCATCAGTTATCTAATTTACTTGCTTTCAGTGACTCAGTACATAAGGTCATTATAAATTCACACATCATTTTAGAAATTTCAAAACAAAACATCTCATACCATATGCACAAATGCTATAAAAAGAATGAATTTATTTTCATTATCCAAGTTATGTAGTACCTAAGTATACATGACCTGATATATAGCATTCATTGTAACCCCTGGTGACATAGCAACAAGATAAAATTAAAAACAATATTTATTTATGTTTATAATTATAGTTATTATTAATTAATTATGTTTGTTTATAATTTACAAAGACCTTTTCTTGTAGATTATATCAGTTTAAACTTACAATTTTAAGAAGGAGCAATGAACTTTTTTTTTTTTTTTTTTTTACAAATGTTATAATTGAGCTTCATCTGTAATGATGAAAATAATAATTTAAAAACCCTTAAGTTGTCAAAGACTATTTGTTACTCTATACAGTTTTAATTTACATAGTTTTATATGGTTTCAAAACAGTATTTTAAATTCTGTATTATTAGCTCTAAAAGCTAGTATTTCTTCAACAAATATGGATTCTGGTTTGACAGATTCTAGGACAAAGAAATGAGTGTATATCCAATACAGTCCCAAAAATCCTCTGATATTTTCCAATTCAAGAAACATTGAAATCTGGAAATGAACAATTCTAGGTAAATTTCATTTCTCATAGTCCAAAGGTGCCGTGGAAGTGATCTTAGTTCTCAGCCTTAGATAATATTCAAGCAGTCAGTTAAATTAGGTGAGATTCATTGCATGGTTCTATCCATGCCAACTTGTTTCATTCTGCCTTTAAACTGGACCATTTCATCAATAGATTTTTAAGGAAAGTTGGCCCTCAGATCATCTTTATAGATTTTCTAAGTACTTCTAACTAATGGATAAAGTATAAATATTCCATTAAATTGAAAATTAGATCATCTGATTACCACGGATTTAATCATGGATCTTCAGTGGCATTGAAGGTTTAAAAAAAAAAAAAAAAAAAGTCAAATTTAGTCACTTGGGGAGGTAGACCAAGATGGCGGCCGAGTAACAGCTTCCCTGCAACTGGGCACGGTGAGTCTAGGGAGACAAGACTCCAGGCATCTCTGGCTGGTGAGATCTACCTATAATTATCCCTTTGAAGATACAGGCAGTCAGCAAGGGACTTCTGAACCCCAAGAGGATGACAAAAACAGTGGAAAACTGGCAAGTGGTTGTGTGTGTTTGGTCGACCTAATCCCACCAGCAGTCATAAGTACAAGCAGCAGTGAGACTGCAAACTGGAAAGGCCTTACCTGTGAACTGTTTTGGTGTTTTTGGACTTGGCACTCAGTTGAACTGCCTTGGGGAGAGCTTGAGCAGGAGGGTGGAGAACTTTGGGCTTTGTCTAGGGCCCCAAACTGAGCCACTGAGCCAGATAGAGGTAATAGTGTTCAGCTGTGGACTTCAGGGAGCCATTGTGAGAGAACTGCCCCAGCAAGCTCCATCCCCAGGGTCGCAGAGCAAGGATCAGGAGGGAGCTAGTAACCTAGTGACTGAGCAGCGTAAAGTTGGGGACTGAGCTGCCTTAAAGCCTTAACCCTCAGGAGCAGAGTAAGATGGGTTTTGGTATACTGGAGCCTTGAGCTGAGCCCTGGGTAGAGTGCTGTAGCATCACAGCTCATAGCAACCTCAAACTCCTGGCCTTGGTGCCACCTGGACCTCAATAAGAGCTACACCATGACTCCTGACACACGACCGGCACCCGCCGGGCCTCCGCATGCCCTGACTAGGAACTGTGAGAGCCATGCAACCCTGCATCCTTCCTCCTGTACCCTCGCTGCCTCCACACCGGCCCACTCATCTGGCCAGGGACTCTGGTGGTTGTGTACCCTCTGGAGCCCTCCCTGCCTTTGCTCAGAGCCCTTCTCCTGGCCAGAGACTGCTGGAGCCTTGGGCTCTCTGTGCCAAAGTCACTGGGCACCAGGCACTACCAGAACCATGCGCACCACCTCCCACCCTGTTGCTGGATCCGGGTGTATCAAACTCCGGAGTTGCTTCCATAACCAGAACTCCCTGGCTGGGGGAGCCCCAGAGGAACTACACAGGGTCACTCCCTACAAAGATCCAGCAACAATAGAGTGATCCTGCTGGGGTCTAATCTTGGAGAGACACCTTCCCAATTCTGAGGATGCCCAGAGGCAACAGTGAAAAACAATCATGACGTGAAATCAACAGAAAAACTCTGGTAATGTGAATAATCAGAGTAGATCAACTCCCCCAATGATCAATGGGGCAGACACAGCACAAGATCCCATGCACAAACAAATAGCTGAGCTGTTAAAAATTGAATTCAGAATCTGGATAGCAAATAAGATCGAATCAGAATTTCAAGCAGCAACCCAAAAGATATCTCAAGAATTCAACGAATTCAAAGACCAAATGACCAAAGATTCTGACACATTGAGACAAGAAGTTGCATCCCTCAAAGATCTGAGAAACACAGTAGAATCCCTCAGTAACAGAATGGAGCAAGCAGAAGAAAGGATTTCTGAC